>JARFNW010139086.1:0-20054 GCA_031763155.1 Dirona albolineata | reverse complement strand
TGTTTGGTCCAAGAAGCAATACACTGTTCAATACTACTCATATCTGGACCAGACAACATGGTAATGTAGCCTCAGGTATTCATTCACCCAACAGCTATAGAAACTGAGGAAAGTTTACTGAGAAAATTTTACCAAAGAGATAATTAGTCCATATCATAATATATCAAGAAAATAGAACGTAAATGTTGAAAAATTGGAAAAGGCGAAAATGCATGAAACCTTGAATTTAACATGTAAATCACTGTTGGGTAGATACTGATAATCGTGAAGAAGGTAATGGAATGTCATGGAAATATACCTAATCATAGCATATTAATATAAAGCCGAACATTTTGCTTAACGGTGGTGTATAAATATTTTCGTACGCTATTTATTTAACAACAGGGACACACAAACATAATGATATTCAGAATCAAAGCTGATTCTGTATTCTTTATTACACCAGAACCTGGTTTGGATGATGGAAGCTGTTGAGCTGCAAGGGGTAAACGGCCCTTTTTCTCTCGAAATAAACCGTGAAGACAAAATGCCCTTGGATTTATACAATGGGCGACCAAACTTCTGTATTTTTTATTACACCAGAACCTGGTTTGGATGGAAGCTGTTGAGCTGCAAGGGGTAAACGGTCAACATGCTACAAATTGAAATATAAATTTTCTAACCGCCCAACTTGGTAATTACTTGGTCCCTGAGGTGGGGATCTTAGTGTTTCCAAATTTTAGTTACCGGTAGCTAAAGTAAGTTTTTATGTTCGCTCCTTGTTGGCCCCCCCCCCCCCCCACCCCACCCCATTACAAATGAGAAACGCATTGAATACATAGAATAACGGGTACATGAATTACATTTTTGAAATGTGAATAAATTGATGATTAAAGACAAATTGAGAACAAACGAACAACATCAATTGTCTACTTTCACGGATCATTTACACTTTTCATATTATCCTCCACCCCCCCCCCCCCCTTAATCTTCCTCCATTCCTACTCCCCGCTTCCCGTTTTTCCTTTTTTTGCCTATTCATTTATTTTTGCTTTCTCTCTTTGAATATTTCAATTTGTTTACGAGAAATTCAATGACCCCGCCCCCCCTTTTAATAAAATCTAAAACATAAAAACAAAAATAAACAAACAACAAACAACAACAAAACCCCTTTCACAATGCTATGCACAATAACGAATTATTGCATAATGGGTAAGAAAATTATTAAAATCAAATTACATAATTCTTGTTTTTCCCCCGTCTAGCTACTCCTTTGTTTTCACCCCTTCTTCTCTAATTGTATTGTGGGGCTTTTTAGGCACCTTGAAATACAGACAAAAAAGAGATTCCATTTCTTTGCTTGCGGGCAGTTCCCATGTTAAGTTAATAAAAAGCGTCCCCATATTAATGTTATGTTAACAGCGTCCCCATTATATCAATATTATGTTAACAAACAGCGTCCCCATATTAATATTATGTTAACAATAACAGAAAGCAGCTAGCTAGTTTCCATACCATGATAATGATCATTAACAAAAAATATAATGCTAATAATATTATAATAATATTTTCATTTGCTTAAAAAGAAATAATTAATGTATGCTAGAAAAAAAATATTATTGGCATGGGTGGGGGGGGGGGCATGCATTATGCATTATAAAGGTCAGAGCCTGATGTGATCATAATGGATGCGCCGTATATAATATAAATTTTCAAAATATCATCTAGTCATCTTTAATCAAGTACTATTCATAATTTATGCACCAAATGTTTCTTTCATCTATACATCTATATATAGGGATTCATGTATGTATTATAAATGATCATCTACATTCACTTTAATATCTTACCTTGTATTCTATTTATGGATATATAATATATCATATTCGTTCATTTACCTATTCATTCAGTTACGTACTTATCTGTTTCAATTATTTACTCGATGCTAATTAATCAACGCACACGCACACACACACACACACACACACACACACACACACATAAACGCACGCACACACACACACGCACACACACACACACACACACACACACACACACACAACCAATAAAGCAACAACAACATCAAAAAAACATCAGAAGAAACCCTCAGAAGAAACAAAATAAAAACCAAACCCCAAACCAAAACAAAACAAAAAAATTACTAAAAGCAAAAACAAAAATCTAAACAAACAATAAAACTAACAAGACATACTACGGTACGTAAAAACAAACAAACAAACGAAACCAGGTTTGTCTGTCATGCAACGAATGCACATGTCCCCTATAACCATCGATCTATCGTCTCCTCTTCCTCTCCTATCCTCCTATCTTATCTCTTCTATCTAGGGCAGTCCTATTACTGTCCACCCCTCAAACCCGTAACGGCAGAGGGGAACTCTTTAACAGGAAGGAAACAATGTGATTAACGGAGGAAAACAATTTCGTTCCATTTGGAATTCATTATTCGAAAGTCTTAAAATGGAAATGATTATCTATGCTCCCGAAGGAATTTACAGCCGCAAATGGAAGTCATTTTGCAGCGAAATGTTTTATTGTATTTTTGGAAGATGCTGTAAACAATTTGGCCCACTGCTGATCTCTTATGTGCTACATCCTGTTTGCGCAAATTTGTTGTAGGGCATGGTGGCCGAGGTGTTAAGATATTGGACTAACCACGCTTATGGTGAGGGTTCGAATCTTTTTTTTCCATCATCGATATTGCGTCAACAAACATCGTTGTTGCTGTTTAGTGAGTCTCCTTTATACCGCACAAAGCAGTTTAGGGGCCAGCCATGTGTCAAGCTCTGAAGAGTGTACATGACAAATGGAAGTTAATCCAAATGACAATGAGGACTAGCTACTAACACCATTCATCACCTTACACATGGCTAGAAAGACTCTGCATCATACATTTAAGACGAGCAGGTGATGAGCCCACTGCATCCAAACCTCTTTACCAGTAAGTTGAACAACAATGTTCCATGAGGTCCATACATTTTACCGATAAACACTTTGCTGTTACCCTAGTGGTTACTCTTCAGTTACAGGACAACTGGGAGTTGCCACCTGGGCAAATTTGAAAATTATACTAAATGATTTCTGAATTTTTTTTCTCAAAATTTGTATTTCATTTATTTATTATTAAAAAAACCAACTATTTTACGCAATATCATCTCCTTCAGCCTCCCAGTGTCACGTAGTCCCCTTTCTCACGCGCATTCAGAATGTATCAAGAGTTAGGTCTATTTTATGGCCTTTGTTATTATATCTCAATAATCACAAACGAGCATATTAATCATCAGGAAAGGAGCACACTCTCTGTCAATCACATTGAACTATTCACTGAACAAGCAGTTCTAGTTTCCATGGTCAGGCCATTCCAGGCTTTTGCAGTCCAAAAAGTATATGAATGCCCCCCTTATTGATGTGTTAAATCTTTCCATATAAATTTAGATAATCCCCCTCTTGCAAGGGAATGGCTCTCTATACTCTATACATAATATTATGCAGAATGAAAGTGGGATTATGTGACAGTGACAGTGCCAGTGAGAGACAAGAACAGAAAATAGAAAAAAGATTTTCGTCGCGAACCCATGCCAGCCACGGCATCTCCGCCTCGCCGTAAACAAAAAAAACAGCCCACTAGATACCTCTGGACTAAATCCAACTATCTAAATCCGCTCTTGATAGACACTTTCCATGTACATAATATTATGTAACATTTGACGCCATATCAACGATACTCAATGACCTTATACGTCTATGACGATACTCACATTATATCGATATTCACTGCGCGATATTTTACCTCCATGGCAGCGGTTATAAACATCCGGTCATGGAATTCACGGCGAGCAAGAACTGCTTGTTCTATTCTGGGACTAACACGCTTGTCCATAGATAATTATCAAAACTTCTTCACGGCCGTAATGAGTTCTTTGTTGTTCTGGTAAACTCAGCTATTGGCCCCTTTGTATAGATATGTGCTCACCGTGCGCAGAAATGCAAAAAAATAAAAAGGGGTAGGAAACACATTAAAAAAACCTAAACAATTTATTATTATTAATATTTAATTATAATTATAATTCAATTGTATGTAGGGTATTATTACTATTATTGGTCTTGTCTAGACTAGCTAAAACTTGGCTAGTATATTATAAATAGACTGTTATAATCGGTTGCGTAACTTTTTCCATGATTTTCTCAAAGATTACGAAATCTGCTGCTATGAAATTCTGCATACACACAGTAGTAAGCCTATCCTATACAGTCTTAATCTTAGTCTTAGTCTTAGTCTTAGACTATTAATGACATTGACAATCTTAATTATCATTAGCATTTTTGTGGTTACAATTATTACAATGTTACAAGGGTAGATTCTTTTGATCTTTCTCATGGGTTGCATTAAACTACACTAGAATTTACTGACAAAGCCAAAGCACATAAAAACAAAAATCGTTATTGTTACTTTCATGGTTGTAGCATGACACATGTTTACATGGTCAATTCATCAATTTGGTGGAAACTTTTGTGTTTGTAAAAACAAGTGTTTGGTATTGAATATATATGTATTTCAAATTCAACAATGTATTACAAATTGCATAACACAGAGTATAGATTTTGCAAAAATAACTGGCGGCGTCTCCCCTCCGAGTCCATGATATAGTAAATTTTAGCTACAAAGTAATGATGAGAGCTGCCAGAAGCTAATGATCTGAGTAAAGGGAATTCAAAAAAGATAATTGTATATAGCTCCAAGAGTAAAACAACTAACAATATCAATAATGTTATGGATCTCCCCTTGTCAGCTAGCAAACATATAAAACATAAAAAATGAAAAAGGTGAGTGAAAACATCCTCAAGTCGGTAACACTAGCAAAGACAAGTTTCAATGAAGTCTTAAAGTTGGTTTCAGAGATGTTAGTGCTTTCTTGCGTCCATGTTATGGAATGGACGATTCTACATCTATTTCCTCTTAGCTTGCAAACCTTATCTAAATCATTTGAATCAACTTATTCTTTTAAAAAAAAGTATTGTGATTTAGTTGTTTGTAATTCAAAGAAATGTTTATTATGGGGTAAAATAGATATATGATTTAATCTGTTTCATACATTTTCTTATAATTTCTCCTCATTCAACACCCCCCACCCCCAAGGTCTTCTGCATACAAAATATTAAAATATATTAAAATATTAGAATATTGAAAGTACAAAATAAAGAAAAGATTCATATAAACTTAATCACTGGGCACTCATTAAAAAAATCTGCTTGAATATTATTATGTTTCACAATTTCTCAACATGTTTCACGTGGAGTTCAGAAGCCAACTGTTTTATTCTATATAAAGAATTTAAAAAAAAAGTATCACACTTTAAGAATAGAATGAAATCATTTTCAGGGGTATAACTCTTTTGAAATCTTCTCTTCATCAGATAGTTGACTGACCATTAGGACTGCTCACTTACAAGACCATGGCTTCATCAGGGAGTCGTGTTCATCCAGCCGATGGCATTGCTGGATGGTCCCATTCCTCTGGTGGTGCCTCTATGTCAAAAAGCGCAGACTCATCTTCTGCGCCTAAAAAATCACTATGGAGTTACGATATAACTGATAGAGAGGACATTATGGCTGAAGTGGATGAACAAAAGAGGGTAATATATATCAAGTTTGAATTTCAAATGAAGACATACTCTTAGCCAAAATATTTTAAAATGTATAGAGATACAAAATATGATTGTGTTCTTTATTATGTCCTTATGTTTTTGCTTGTTAGTTAGGGTCGAAAAAAACCAGAACTTCATGCATATCGAGGATCAGTGGTTATGTGTACAAAGGGGTGAATGAGGTCAAACCAAGCCCGGGAGGCTCGTCCACATATGGGGCAAATAAATGGTTAGGTCCTGCATTATATTTGAAGCATTGTGAATGTGAAATCCAGTCCTCACCTGCCAACATTACCATTGCAGTCAGCCATTTTACCAACTGCATCGTCTGCTGATCTACTTTTTTGTTGGGTCGTGGCTGAGTATTAATTTCTTAGTCGGTTGACTTGGTTTTAGAAAAGCAAAGTGAAAAATATGGAGAAGGCACTGATGATAAACAGGTAAAACAGAGTAAAAATGTATGACCTAATGGTGGAGGTTTTATTGTAGACTCGGATTTGATTTCAAAACCTATCAGCATTCACCTTCCTATATTGTTTATTTTTCTGGGATCTGAATTACTTCCCTGTTATTTTCACTGATTTATTGTTAATGCCAACTTAAGATTCATGCTATCTAGTATTATATATAGAAATTTAGAACAACAAACTGCTTCATCAATCATCAGAATTTTATAAGTACCATCAAAACTCTTAGATCAAATATGATTACAAATTATGTATTTTCTATTTTATTACTTTCACAGAAACGAGAAGAGGAAATTAGATTTGTTCGAGAACACTTCCACCAAAAAGAGTGCCGACTCTTCATTCCTCAATCAAAGCAGTTTGAATTTCGCAGAACTGTTACTACTAAGTTTCTCAGGTTGGTTCCCAACGTGTTTAAAATGAATTTGACAACGCTCCTACCTTATGATATAAAGAATTTGAACAAGAAATATTACTTTTTTAAAACAAACTTAATGATGTTGTGTATGGAAGTTGAAGTCATCAATTTCTCATTAAAGCTTTTATATAAAAAATGACATTGATTTTCAAAGGAATATGGTTGTTTTGTGGAGAGGAAATACAATCTAGGACAAACTTTTGCCGGACTGTAAGGTCATGTATCTGAGAGGAGATTTTATTTATCAACAAGACGGGGCAACTTCTCACATAAGTAAATGAACTCACAACTTTTTTGCCTCAAAAATTATATTTTTCTAATAAATTTACAAATGACATCTAATATCAGTAGCCTCAATCCAATTGACTATGCATTTTAGAATTCTGTGAGTGATTTAAGGCTTGTGCAGAGAGATTCAGCAAGCACAAGATCTAAGAAACAAAATTTATATGTTGGGATGAATTAAATATGAATGAGTGATGAAAGAAAAACAATTGCACATAATCGTTACCAAAGAACAAGGTGGATGTATGGAGCAAGTAGAACACATTTTACTTTCTTGTATCTTACCCTGTGCTATATGTTCACATACAATGTCGAAAAACAATTTTTGATTTTTACAAAGAAAAAGGAAATGAAGAACTTAATCAACCCTCTCAATGCTAAAAGGCCTTAAATTTTAAGACTTGTTTTTCCTCCACCTGATTATATGAGGTATGTACACACACACACACACACACACACACACACACTCACCCACAGAGGGAAGGAAGGAGTAATATGAAGATTTATATAACTAATTTTTCTTCCATAGGTGCCACTGTGGTGAAATTCTCTCTCATCATGCTGGGATGAATTGGAGAAAGGGGGCAAGTCTGGCCAACTGTTTTCTAGTACCACCTGGCAAGTAGCATGTATAAAACATGCGTTTAGATAGGTTGTTTTTTTTGTTTTTTTGTTTTGTATTAAAGAATCAGTATTATGAAAAGGATAATTGCGTTTTATTTTTGTTTTATTTTTGTTTTATTTTCTATTAAAGAATCGCATTATTAAAAGGACAATAACTTCATCCTAACCTTATATGAACCATGTCGGCTCAGAACAAGGATTGTTTTTTAGATAAGATCAGTATGAAAACATTTTAAAATTTTGAAATATGTTGATCTTGATATGGAAAATCAATTGGTTTGCAGGAAGGACTTTGAAACTCATACAAATTATAAGTAAAAAGCAAAAACATTTTATCAAATTAATTTTACCCTTTATCTTTAATGCTCAAATAGAACACGCCACACAAAGGTCAGAATTTTGTTACTTTTTTTACGTTAGGCTTTGCGCGTCACAATGAGAATGATTATTGTTGAGAATACTTGGTCAAGATCTGATTCGTCGTGAAATTTTTACTCACATTCCTTGTACAGACAAGCACCCCCCTACCCATTAACATAGTGAAAAATCCCTGTGCGTATTGTTGTGTTATGAGCAACGTGACGTGATTGCTGACCTCATGGTCATATTTCTCTCACCAATCCCCTGTCTGCCTGCAACGAGTAAAGGGAGACATGAGAAGCTTTAAAATCAATATCCACCCCCCACTCATTCTTCATCACCCTCATTGTTGTCTGCTCATTTCAGTCCTAATTGCAACCCTCAGATTCCCTACTTGAATCATTACAGTATTTCTGAAATGAAAGGTTTACTCTATATTAGATTTTGTGGAACAGAAGATGATGTTTTTATAGAACAACTTTGGTTATAACCAGTGCCTATCGTGGAGTGAATTGGTAATTTTATGACTTATGTTGTGTATATTAAAACAAAAATGCTTTTTTTCACTCAGAATATGCACCAGCTTTAAGTGAGCCAGAGAAAGTAGTTGCAGAACCCTTGCCTGAATCATCGGTGAAGTGGTCTGAAAGGGAAATGTTACAAACGAGTGCATCCAATGCCTTTGGAAGAATGGATTTTAATGTTGAACTTATTGGGGGGAAAAAAGCTGCAAAGGTAACGTTATTTACTCAGTTCATAAAAAAACCAAAATGTATTTCACTTTAAAACTTTTAGTAGGCAGTGAAGAAATTATCTCTTTATCAGCTGTCAAACCCAGGTATCCTGGTGGCATCATCAGTTGGTAGTAAGTCGGTCTGCTTTTATCAGTCAGCAAGACAGTGGTGCCGCTGCAGGCATGGGTTCGATCCTTGCTTTCCACCATCTTTTTTCTATTTTTGTAAATTGTCTCTTTCTGGCACTGCAACATTATCCTACTAGCATTCTAAGCATCCTCACTGCTGGTTAAGTCTAAAAAATATCAAACAATAGAAAAGATGTTCCAAGTGGGCTATGTGCATGTCAATCAGGGAACATACTAAGCTAATTAGCTAGACATGATAATGCTGATAATGATAAGCTTAATCAATGGCATTTATGAGCGCATTTCCACAAAGACTCATATTTAATAGATAACCATTTGTCACACCCAGAGAATCAAAGCAGTTTGTCATTTGAAAAGATGAAAATCATTGCAACATAGCAATTATTATCAAAACAATTTGGAAAAGTTACATGTTATGACAATTGAATAGGTTAATGGTTAAATGAGAATGTATACAGTATTGATCCATATTAATGATATGCATGGTCAAAGAGATGACTTTTCATTTTCTTTTTACAATTTGACAAGCAATCTTCTTCTCTTAGAGCTTTGGGCAGTTTGTTTCAAACAAAAGTTGAACTTTTAAAGTTCAAATAATTCAGATGCAAATGGCATAATGTCCGTCACTGTAAATCTTACAGGCCCATCCAATCTGATCTACACAACATGAAGTAGGTGAATGCTAACTTTTTGCATTGTTAGATAGAATGTATAACAAAATAGGAAATGTCTGTTCCCTCAGCTTGTTGAAGGTTCCTTTCCTAGAGTAGCTCTGGTTATGGCTGGAAACCTGCCTAAGCATTACTAAAGAAAGGAGACTAAGATATTTTAAAATAAGTGAATAATAATTATGTCATCTAAAGTAAGATGGTGCCCAAGTTGATGTTGTAAAATCTCACTATTTCTGATAACAACTTTTTATTTCACAGTACGTAAGGCTGAGTAACGAAGATAGTGTTGATGACTGTCTTGAGCTGATGATCAACCACTGGGGAATGATGGAACCTGAAGCACCAAGCCTTGTCATTTCTATCGTTGGTGGAGCCAAAAATTTTCAATTGGACAGTGTCTCTAGGGAGATATTCAATTCCGGCCTTATTAAGGTGAGATGGTGTAATGCAATTTTTTTTACGTCAGCTTTTCATTGTTGAAGATTTTGAAAGTTATAGATTGAAATTTGCAGATTCTGCACTACATTCAATTTTATGATTATCAGAAAATGCTGGGGTGCCAGGGAGGGATAATTAACAACAATGGGATGGAGGCATAGCAGAGTTGGTGAGGCGAGGTGGCCTGGTGGTTAGGACAGTGGCTTCTCATGGCGAAGGTTGTGGGTTCAAATCCTATCCCAGTCACTTTGTTGTTTTTATTGTGCAAGAAACTTTACTCCAATTACCTCATTTGTCCCAGATGTAAAAATGGGTACCAGCTTGCAGCTTGGAAAGTAATTTGTGATAGACCAGTGTCCTATCCAGAAGGGTGACATTTTATCACTCTGTCCGCTTCATGATACGGAAACTAGGATAAGCACTGGCTCTATGGGCCTCAAGGCTAAAAATAAATTTACTTGATTCTTCTCCTTTATAGCTCAGTTGATAGTGAGTCAGTTTGCTGTTGTCAGCAGGGCAGTGTTGCCACTACAGGTATGGACTCGATCCCCCCTTTTGGCAATGTTTTTTCTTTTCTTGTTTATTGCCTCTCATTGGCACTGCAGTATTTTCCTATTATTATTCAATTTTCCCCCGACCTATTCATATATTTTGTATACCTTTGTGATGTAAGAAATGGAAAAAATAAATAATGTCAAAATGATTACATCTTTGATTTTTAAAGTAACACTGAAGACTGGCTTGGGTATTTCAATCAGTCAACGTTTTTTTCAAGTAAATTCACATATTTTTTTCTTATATTCCAATTCCAGGCAGCCAAGACAACTAAAGCATGGTTGATTACCTCAGGTGGTAATATTGGAGTAATGAAGGGTGTCGGCCAAGCTGTCCACAAGGGCCAGTCTTTTGTGTGGGTTGACAACAAAGTTTCCCATTTGATAAGATGTATTGGTATCACACCGTGGGGCTATGTGAAGAACAGGCATGCATTGACAAACTCAAGTGGAAATGTAATTATTTCAAAAAAAAATTATTTATATTTTGTTTGCTTGTTTATTATCTGTTCCCTTTAGTACTGTGATTAATCGGTAGAGGGACCAGCTCTATGTCTGGCTGAGGACAGTGAACAAGGCAGAAAGCATCAGTGTGCATCTCCAGATTTAATTTGTTAATGAAGACAATACATTAACAAGCTTATGAAAACTTCATACAGTTAACAAACATTACCTCCAATACATACAGACAACTGGCCACCTGCATTTTGACATTTGTCGGCCGCTATTGGCAACCTTGCTCCCTCAGATTGAAAGAGGAGCACCTCGGTTCACGGCCACTTGGTAATAATACGTAATGATACACCACGTTTCACTGCCACGTGCCGCCACCGATGGCAGTTCTATTGTTTGCCTGAGATCAAAGGATCCCAGCTAGTAATTGGACGGTTGATTATAAACAGTATTCACATGTGAGTCCATAATAAACTGTCAAAAACAATCTTCACGAAAGATACAGTCGCTTGGTCTGATGAACGAATACAAAGATACGCAGTCACCAAATGGACAATGGTTAAAGCCTTTTTTTCTTCATTACCAGTACCACCTGTTGATGAAATTGATGACACATTTGCTTTTGATTTGATGTCTACAAAACCAGAATGTAAAAAAACTGAATAATTTTGCGGAGTCGTTTTCCTCCAACTCTATGGGCGAATGTCGACCTGACGGAAGTAATATAACAACAAACGCGATCGTGTGCTAATGGCCTTCCGAGAAAAAGAGAAAAATTATCCATGACAAGGAATAGCACAGAATGAGCCAAATAACAAAGTATATTGAAGGAAGTTTGGAAAGAATTGACTTCATGTCTCACATTTCCAACTCACTGCTGCCTCCACGATTGTAAATGCGCCTTTAATCGATGTCCATTCCACAAATTATGTAAATACTGACTGCTTTTAATCCATATGTTTATCTTCAGCTTCAATCATTAAAACTTTAACATTTTTTATGTGGCCACATCTAACTGGTGTGACGGTCCAAGGCCCGTACACCGCAGATAGGAATGTTGACAGGTATCGATTACATTATTTTGTCGGCGAACGGCGGTGAAAAGTGGCTACCTGCACTGGTCTGGAAAGTAGTAAAGTTATTCGTTTGATCTTTGAATCAAAAGAAATTCAGAGTGACCGTGAAACATGGTGCAGCCATTGAAAGTAGGGTTTGCCAGATTGAGCTCTCCTAGACAGACAAACAAACTTTTCCTTCATAATTTATGCCCATATTGACAGGAATTATTTAGATTATTGAAGTGAGCATGTGTTTTTTATGGATACCTTTTTCAAGTCTTAACCTGATTTATTTCACAGGGAAAGTTCAATGCGTATTATCGGACAAGCAGTGACATTCATCATGACCAGCCAGTCCCTCTAAATCCCTATCACACCCATTTCATCATGGTTGACAATGGATATCGATGCCATTATGGTGGAGTAGCAGAGTTCAGGGCCAGCTTAGAAAAAAAGATTTCAGCTTCAAAACAAAGTACGGTTCGAAATTAGACATTGAGAAATTATGTCAAAGGTTAATCTTATTTGATCTTTGCATCTTCTTCTTCTGCCTTTTATTTACAGTCCACCTCTGGTGTATTGTCGCAAACTTAACATTGTTTTTATGAACACAATGATACTAGACGAATACAGCTGTTGAACACAACGACACTAGACGTATACTGTTTAAAAAAACGTTTGACATGATAAGTTCTCCAATAATAATTTCGTCTATATTAGCTTGACTGTCGTTAAGTTACACTTCTCCATTAACAGTTCCAAGTGTATTTTTCTATTTTCAAATACGTGTCGTATCCATTTATTGTTCTGTATGATTTGATATAATGTATGGATTTTGGCCTGACTAAGTGGTTTCCAATACAAAAAGATGCCATACAAGACTGTATACTTTCTACACACTTGTTGAGTACATTGTACTGAAGGAATATTGAGAGAGGTAAAAGGAGACCCTAGAAAAAGACACTTTAATGAACCAAAATTACAAGTAAGAACACTGGACAGTTAGTTCTCTGTTCATCCTGAGCGTGGTAGGACATCAAAACACGCATTAAATCTCATGCAATCTTTGAAACTTTCAATGATGGTTACTATCTATATGATTTACATTTGTTTTATTCCAGGTGGAGGTCTTGGCATTCCATTGGTTCAGATATTGCTGGAAGGGGGCATTGACGCCATTGGTGATGTCTTTGCAAGCGTTTCTAAGGGAACGCCTGTTATTGTCTGTGCAGGGAGTGGTCGTGCTGCTAACATCTTTGCGTATGCTTACAAACACACTTTCACTAATCAAAGGTAATTGATGCAATTGATACTTATCATCTGGTCATTTTGGTATTTTGATTTTATGACTAGTATAGGGTAAAATAGGAATTGCAAAAAACCACAGATCAGGTCGCTAATTATCAGAAGATAATTAGTTATGATTAAAAGAAGTAAAAAAAAAAAAAGGATTCAAACTCAGGACTTCTAGATCTTGAGTTGAGTAGCCTAATCACTCAGCCACTGCCACCACAGATCTATTTTAGCTTCTTGCTATATGGTTCTTTTTAAAATAACCATGGGTCCTGGATGCTTGACAAGTTTTGTCTCAGCACTACTCTGCACCAGTTTTGTCATATTTTTGCCATTTATTTTACATTTGCCTTTAACATTTTTAAAATTTCAGTAAAGAAAGAGTGATATCTGGTAATGACCAAGACAAGCTTGCAAGAAAAATTTATTGTGCCTTCCCTGGATCGTTTAAAAGAGGGACGGAACAAGCAAAGAAAAAGAAACTTGAAGATCTTATGGAAAAAGTCATAAGCTGTTGTAGAAAAGAACACATGGTGAGAAAAAATCTTTTACTTTTCAATTTGAACAGTTAAAAATGTTGAATAAATCACACTAATGCTTTATGAATGCAGTGAAATAATTCAAAACAATACGAATTTTGCTGATGCGCAGTAACAAGTCAAACAACAATTGTTGATTATAGAGAAAACATCACAGACATAATTTAAAAGCTTGTAACTTTTGAATGGATTATAGTCAAATGATAAAACCTTCATAGCAGTTTGAAAATAATCGGGTTTTGATTGCATTGAGTGAATAAAGCATGTGAAAGTTTGAAGACGGTAATCGAAAAGCTTTTCAGCGATGTAATAATACCACTACAGAGCACTTGACCAGTAATGTAATATTACTATTACCAAACTCTTGACCAGTGATGTAATATTACTATTATCGAACTCTTGACCAATGATGTCGACTGAAGTAGAATGCCTGCTGTGATTACAACCAGATGTCTGGGTCTATCTAAAATAGCCATTAGTTTACTTGATTTGACCTTGTAAATGATACAAACTTCTTAATCAGAAATAAAAACACACCTGCTGTGTAACATAAGCCGTTGTGATCATACACATCTGAAAATTGACGGCCAAAATCACACCATGAGTAACGCCATACCAGTTCAAAGTTTCGATCCATCCTTTGGATTCAAGATTATCAAAAAGTTTCTCTATGATGCAAACTCATTTCTTTATTTCAAATGGCGAGGTGGCCTAGTGGTTAGGACAGTGGACTCACATGGTGAAGGTCATGGGTTCAAATCCTATCACTGACACTTCATTGTTTTTCTTGGGCAAGAAACTTTACTCAAATTGCCTCACTCAACCCAGGTGTAAAAATGGGTACCAGCTTACAGCTGGGGAAGTAATCTGCGATAGACTAGCATCTTATCCAGAAGGGTGACGTATTGTCACTCAGTCCGCTTCACGCTATGGAAACCGGGATAAGCACCGGCTCTATGGGCCTCAAGGCTCGAAAGGACTTTACTTACTTTATTTCAAATACTTGTAACATATAAAGGAGCGAAACATATTTTTCGGATGTATCATATTTTCACCCAGGTCAACCTAACTTTAGTAGTTCCTACTTTTTTATTCCCAGTAATGAATGTTTGGATCTAAATCATATTTCAGGAAATGTGTGAGAATTTGTTTAATATTTCTTGTACATATCTTTTAACTATTGATGAATTGTTATTTGACCTTCACAGGTTACTGTGTTTTACCTGAATAAACATGAAGAACTGGATTTGGCCATTTTGTCGGTGTTATTGAAAGGTAAACAGATCCTTGCTGGCCCAGGTGTCAGCTCCCAGTTGTCCTGTAACTGAGGAGTAATCACTAGGGTGACATCAAAGTGTTTATTGTTAAAATCTATGGACCTCATGTTACATTGTTGTTCAAATTTCTGGTAAAGGTGCTTGGACGCAGTGGTCTCATCACCTGCCTGTTTTATATCCCTGATGAGGTGTCTTAATAGTCATGAGATAGGTGATGAGTGCTGTAGTCCTCATTAACATTTCTCATTTGCACCCTTCAGAGCTTGTCATATGGCTGGCCTGCACTATAAAGGGGACTCCATAAATAGACAAACAAACAGATCCTTCTCATTTAAAGCTATGTAGAGAAAAGACAACAATGTTGTGAAGAGTACTTTTGATGCATTTGGATATGGTATTAGACAATAATAATTCTTTTGTGCACAATTTTATTTCATGTTGGCTATTGAATGACAAAATGAATTCTCAACTTTTAATTTTTAATTGACTATTTTGTGCCTAACACCTCTCTATTCTGTTCTCTATACAACATATTATATCTACAAATATAGTCAAACATTCCCAAACAACCGTCTGTTCAAAATGACCACCTGCACTAACAACCAGTATCTGTTGACTCCCTTCTAATATATCTATATTTTTGAATCTCTCTCTTCTAAATGATCACTGGTCCAATGCAAATGCGACCTCTTAATATCATTGACAAACTGCATAAAATATTTACTTAAGACAGCCATTTGTTTTGACTTGTGAGTTTAATGACTGGCAATCTTGCTCAGGTTAATGTTAGGCATGGCATAATCTGATTTTAAACTGATTTATTACTGTGTCATCAACTGCCTTTAATTGATGCAATCTGATGCCAATAATCTGGACATTGATAGTCTGGAAATTTAGATAATCTGACTCAGTATACCGAGGATTTTCAATGCACTTAGGGTCTGTTGCATTATGCAATGCTTTGGCAATGACTGAAGAAGAGTCCTTCAATTTCTATGGTTTAGCAATGACTGAAGAAGAGTCCTTCAATTTTCTATGGTTTAGCAATGACTGAAGAAGAGTCCTTCAATTTTCTATGGTTTAGCACAATAAGATCTGTTGTTGATGCCTCATGTACTGAATGCTCACTTCGCCTTTTTGTTTATTAAACACTGACCACAAAAACTAAACCAAAAGTGTATTGCCACTGTTATTGCTTCTTTTCAATTTATCGACAATTTCTCTCACCAGGTAGGACAAGAGCATCCAGCTCATTGACAAATCAACTACAGTTAGCCATGACTTGGAATAGGGCTGACATTGCCCAGACCCAGATCTTCAGGGAAGATATGAATTGGAAAGAAGGTATGTATGATGACAATGACAACAAATCACAGAAACAAAACCAGAGTTTGAAATTGAATCTGAAATAGAGAAAACAATCCTGACCATTCTATTCAACGGTATTCTTATTAAAGATGTTACTAATTGTCTATCGTAACCCAGATACGTGCATGAAATGAAACTAATATCAAGTAAACAATGAAATGGAAATGAGTAAATAAATTTGCTATAAACAAATATTATACACTCAATGCTTATGAGGTTGGATATAGTAGTTTGTCAAGATCTATCGTGCTCTAATTTTCAATTTCAATATCTACAAACAACTCGGACATTCTACGATTCACAAGCAAAAATTGTTTTTCAAGTTTACATTTGAGAATTATACTACACAGCCATATCCAATCTCCTAGCATCTGAGGTATAGTCATTTCACCATGCTATTACTTACACATCTTCCAAGGCTGCAAGAAATTGCATTATAAAGAGATGTATTTAAATTACCATACAACAAAAATTGAGTACTTATGTACCACGTACAGTTTTGTAAATGACATACAGATTTACATTGTTTTGTAAATTGAGATGTCAATGGTTATGCATTCAAATTCCCATAACGTCCATGCACCGAAATAGTTATTTGAGAACAATCAGATCTTTCTGGGCTAGCCTGCATAGTTAAAATTATTTCTGAGATTATTGAAAAGAGAGGAAGTGCATTAGTCCATACTAATAAAATAAGTTTTGATAGAATGGATGAAGTAAATTTTTCTTGATTGTGAATAATCAGAATTGATATTCTTGACTTCTATATGATTGGGTTATTTTTTTGTTTACATCATACAGGAAGTCTTGAGAGTGCCTTTACCACTGCCCTTGTTGAGGACAAGCCTCAATTTGTCAAACTGCTGCTGAACAATGGCATCATAATGAGAGACTATCTGACACGGAACCGACTGCAGCATCTTTACAACTTTGTACGATTTCACGTAACCCTAAAACATGAACCCTGTCTTGTTGTAACCTGTCTCCATTTGTTTTAAATCATTTTAAAATTAACCAAACTTTTGACTCTTTTTTTTTGTGGAATTGTTTTGACTAAATTTTAATTCTTTTAAGGTGTAGATCTAGACTTTAAAAAATATGATGTTCCATAGAATAGGTTTGATGCACTTGTTGGGTGTTTCTCAAAGTGATAATTCTTATTTTTACCTGGCAAAGAACTGTGGATGGGGAACTACTTGGAATGAAACATTAGGTGCTACCCAGAAGCTTAAAACAATAACAATGATCTCAACATTAAGAATAGAGGGACTGATAATAATAGCACACAGCAGATCAGGCCGTAATCAAATATGAAATGACTATGTTATAACAAATCAATGCATAAAGGAAAATAAAAATTCAAAGGTGCCTGTTGAAGAATTGTTGTGCTATTAAAGATTTGTCAGTTAGCTTAGAACCAGTTCCAAACACCTGGAACAAAAGTAAAAGCATACCAATATTATGAAAGCCAACATCATGTTGAAATTACACACAGAGGCATATCACTGTTATGTGTGTCAACTAAAATGTGGTCTTGAATCTTAAAAGAAAGGCTTGGGAAAATTGGTGAACTCCCAGAATGTCAAAATGGATTTAGACTTTGAAGAACTGTAGAAAGTCTCATAAATTCTTGCACAAGTTATTGAAATGGCATATCAATAGTATAATTCAAAAGTAGGTACATGATTGTTTTGCTACCACAAAAAGCCATTGACTCAGTTCTATTAAAAGAACTACGGCAGGCCTTAGAAGAACTCAATGTTGATGAGGACGTAACATAAGCAATAGAATTAGTTTAATTGAATCCAGAAAGTGAAGTCCAGATCTCACGAGAAAGGAATTGTATTTATTGATGCAAAGAAAGGAGTTATAACAAAATCTTTTGGAGGAAGGTATTATATGTTTTGGTAAATAAAGAAAGACATGTCAGCGATTGCAGCAATGAAGTTGACTCATATTTAGTCATATTCCAAATAAAATTTATGTATGTTTGTGTTTATGAATGCATCTGTTACATTTGTGCAGTGGTCTAATTGCATTTCATTTTTTTTTCATTTCAGCAATCTGATAATTATTATCTTCATAAGATTTTAAAATTTGCAACAAAGGTGAATTACTTTTCTGTTGATGATATAAGTGCTTTCGTTACTCGATTACTGGATAAGTATGAAGACAACAAAATGAGCTACCAATTCAAAGCCAGTGGGATTCAAAGATCCCCATTGAAATCAAAGTCCAAGGACAGATTTCGATCTTCAGTGAGTCATGGAAATACTGACACAGACACTGATGCTGATGACGAAGTGTCTCACTTCAAGCAGCCATATAAACAGCTTTTGATATGGGCTGTTCTCATGCACAGGTATGTATGCACCAATTCTAATATTGCATGTTCGCCCAATTTTAAAACAACTGATTAATTTTGACATACATATTGTATTGTTAGTTAGTTTTTGATCTTAACTGCCAAAATCAAAGCAATCCCATAAACATCAAGAAAACAGTGCTAAACGTCATTTTGTTGAAAATGATATGATTCACACCCTGCAAACAGAGATTTAATATTTTCATAGTCTCCTATTTATCACGATTTTTGTTCAGTTTGAATGATTGTGCACATTAACAAGATAAACGTTTTAAAAAAACGAAGGCATGAAGTAGCATTTCTTGGAACGCAAGAAAAAAAAATCCACTTTATTGATATCAATACCACCAAAGGAACGTCCCAAATTACACCACATTTGAAAAAGACAAACTGCTATCTGAATGTAGAGTAAAATGTGTATCTACCTGTGGGTTTTTGTGTGACAGAAAGGTAAAAGAACATCCCATGCTAGTAACAAATGTGATCTTCATTCCATATTTACCATAGCACCTCATTCATTGGGTTTTTTGGCATTTGAACAGGAGTTGCCACTGTCTAATGGATAGAATTGAACTTTGCCAAAACAGCTGGCATGAGTGGCCTACTCTGTTCGATTTTGCACCGTGTCTAGTGTAGATATGGGACCTATTGTTTTTTTTACCCCATCCGAGAAGACTAGTGTTTGAACGCTGATACAGAGGCAGGTGACACAGTTATTATAATTTGGAAACATCATGTTTTGAACATTCCCATCAGTTGAACTGACAATTTTTATTTTATTTGAAAGATATTTCCATCTAGCAGAGATCAAACTCAGTATCTTTGGTGTCTGTGGGAGAAAACAAACCACGAGGCCACTGCATCCATTTTTGATTAATCGTTTGTAATGAATGATTCCAGGAAATTCATTTTATGATGTTTTGTTTTTGTTATATTTACGGTATTGAATTGCTGATCATATTACAGGAAAGAACTTGCAAGATTATTTTGGGAATTGGGAGAGGAGCCTATTATGTCTGCATTAGTTGCTTCCAGACTATGTGGACAGATGGAATTTATAGTGCCCAAATATTTGCAAACTATCCGTACTTCCTTCCATGAAATGAAGAGGTAAGACTTTAAGTTTTTACCGTTCAGTAAATTATCTAAAAGAATTTGTAAAGGAAACCATAAATAGGCACAGGGTCAGATAAATGCTATACTATGTAATGTATATTTATCCAAAAGTACTGAGGTGAAAGTGACAAAGGTTTCTGATGGTTTTAGTTCATGGAATTGATACATAATGGTAAGAGAGAGAATGAGAGAGAGAGAGATGGAATGAGGGAGGGAGGGAGGGAGGGAGGGAGAGAGAGAGAG
>JARFNW010139075.1:0-10549 GCA_031763155.1 Dirona albolineata | reverse complement strand
AATACAAGGCGCAAGACTTTATCTAAATAAAGTAGATAGATATATCTTATCTTATCTTATCGTAAATACAAGGCGCAAGACTTTATCTAAATAAAGTAGATAGATATATCTTATCTTATCTTATCGTAAATACAAGGCGCAAGACTTTATCTAAATAAAGTAGATAGATATATCTTATCTTATCTTATCGTAAATACAAGGCGCATCTTTATCTTCCAGCATCAATGGCGTCCCATCCTGTGCCAACAAACAACTGCTGACGGACATCCTTAGGACAGAGTGGGGATTCAAGGGCTACGTCGTCAGCGACCAGGGCGCCCTGGAGAACCTCGTCAACACCCACAAGTACGTCAGCTCCTACAAGGAGGCGGCCGCTGCAGCCGTCAACGCTGGTGTAAGCTTGGAGGTGTCGGAGAACAAACTGGCCCCTGTCTTCATGAGCATCAGTGAGTAGGGGGGGGGGGGATTGGGGGTGGGGGTGGGGGTTATGGGCAGTCTAACATGTGTAAAATTATTCATGTTTGACGCTTGGTTTGTTTCTGTCTTCTTTTTGATTTGGAAGTAAATCCAAATGGCAATGAGGACTTACATCACTCATCACCAAACACATGGCTAGAAAGACAAGCAGATGACGAGCCCACTGCGCCCAACAAATACCTTTACCAGTAAATTTGACAACAATGTACCATGAGGTCCATACATTTTACCAGTGAACACGTTGCTGTCACCCTAGTGGTTGCTTTCAGTTGAAGGACAACTGAGAGCTGCCACCTGGGCAAAAACATATTTATATTGAATACAAATAATCAACACAACCACACCTTTCTTCCCTCGTATCCGTCACATTATCCTTCTATATGTTCCAGAATCTGCCGTCAGTTCCGGGGAAGTCAACGAGACGACAGTTAGAGAGAGGGTGAAGAGTTTGTTTTACACGAGGATGAGGCTGGGCGAATTTGACCCCGCGGCCATGAACCCGTACAGCAAGTTGGGGTCATCGGATGTGCTCACCACGCAGCACCGGAACCTCTCCCTGGAGGCCGCCATGTCTAGTTTCGTTTTACTTAAGAACGACGACAATACACTTCCCTTCAAGAATTCCACTTTCGCGACCATTGCGGTGAGGCCTTTTTATAATAATATATTATCATATCATATTTTACAATAATATGCAATAATCATCAACGATTGTATGCTATGAGATACAAGAATACACAATCATAATATACAATCATATGCAATCATATATGATAATATACTGTACTATGATATACAAGAACGTCAGCTCATATAATCATATGCAATCATATATTATGAGATACAATGATATACAATCATAATATACAATCATATTCAAGAATGTACAATCGTGCGCAATCATATTATACCATCGAAAACAGTAATAGACGAGGTTATACAATGATAATATACAATCATAATATATAATCCTATATATAATAAATTGTTACAATATAATAATACAGACAATCGTAATATATAATCATGAATTATACAATCATGATATACAATCATACTAATATACAATCATAATATTACAATCATAATATACAATCATTATAATATACAATCATAATATACAATCATAATAATATACAATCATGAATTATACAATCATAATATATAATCATACTAATATACAATCATAATATTACAATCATAATAATATGCAATCATAATATACAATCATATGTATAATGATTTATTACAATATGTTAATACAGACAATCATAATATACAATCATAATAATATACCATCATAAATTATACAATACAATCATGATATACAATCATAATATACAATCGATAATATACAATCATAAATTATACAATACAATCATAAAATACAATCATAATATACAATCATAAATTATGCAATACAATCATAATATACAATCATAATGTACAATCATGAATTATACAATACAATCATAATATACAATCATAATATGCAAGCATAATATACAATCATAATATACAGTCATAATATACAATCATAATATACAATCATAATGTACAATCATAAATTATGCAATACAATCATAATATACAATCATAATATACAATCATAATATACAATCATCAACTACACAATACAATCATAATATAGAATTCATAACTATACAATACAATCACAATATACAATCATAATATACAATCATAATATACAATCATAATATACAATCATAAACTACATACTCGTATACAATACAATCATAATATACAATCAAAAATATCCCACCAGGCCGTCGGTCCCATGGCGGACAATGCGGGTCAGATGTATGGACTGTATTCGGCCGACCTTGACCCTGCCAGGGTGTCCACGCCTCGCAGTGCTTTGGACACCATGACCACGAGCATGAAGTACGCCTCCGGTTGCCAGGGCAACGCGTGTCTTGTGTACAATCAGAATGAAATCAAGACTGCTATCACTGGAGCAGATGTCGTATTTGTCGTCGTCGGAACAGGTAACCTTTCTTTTCATAATGAATGAATGAATAGGTAGTGAGCACTGATGATGACCATAACGATAACAGGATGGGTTTTCCATCTCCCCCAGGTCGTTCGATTGTGAGTAAAAAGGAGAGCGACAAACAACTTTCCAATGGTGAATATGGAATCTTATGATTTGTTTTCGGTACTTAATATTATTCATGTATATCATTCATTTCAATACTATACTGTGATGCTCCATATCTTATGCGTATAACATGTAAAAGAAATTTCCCTAATGGGATGGAAATAAAGTATTATCTTATCTTATCTTATATGAATATGTATGTGCGACCTATTCTAATTCCATTTTTTCGGTTTTTTTACTCATTTGTTGTTTCGTTGTTGTTTCGTTGTTGTTGTTGTTGTTGCTGTGGCGTCATCCCACCAGGCCAGAGTGTGGAGAGTGAGGGGAAGGACAGAAAGGACATGGCCCTGCCAGGACATCAGGAGGACTTGATAAAGGACGCTGTCAAATTCGGTAGGTTATATTTATTCGTCGTCCTGTTATCAATATGGTTACTAATTACTGTACGCGATGGGCTCATCAACTGCTCGTCTTTAATTTCTGATGCAGACTTTATCTAGCCATGTGTAAGGTTGTGTAAAGTTGTATTAGTCCTCGTTGTCATTTGGAATAACTTGTATTTGTTAAAGGGTGGAAATTTGTATTTAGGGTCTATTTCGAAGGTGGACCGGAATAACACAGGCGACAGCCGCAGTGCAGCGCCGCAAAGTGGGACCACGGTCTTGAGAAAAAATACAGTGCTTCCAATGAGATTCGAACCCGCCACCAACCTCTCAAACCAAAGGTGAGTGCCTTAAACACTGCGCCACCGGCTTTTCCACGAACCGATTGCGATATAGTGCATACTTCCCATCAAGTGTTTTTTTGTCTGTCTTGCATCAGAAAATAAGGGAATGGACAACGGTGGGGAATTTTGAATTTTTTTTAGCGGAAGCAAATGTATCTAGCTTGGTTCAATGAATTCTCCATTCTTTTGTCCATACCTCCCCCCCCCCCAACTACCCCAGCCCAGGGACGTCCAGTAATACTGGTCATCTTCAGTGCCGGACCAGTAGACATCCAATGGGCAGCCACGCATGTTGGGGTCAAGGCCATTCTACAGCTATTCTTCCCAGGTAGGTTGTCATGGAATTTATTGTTAGTGGGATCACGATGGTCAGTGGGGGGGGGGGGGGGGTATGATGATGATGATGATGATGATGATGGTGGTGGTGGTGGTGGTGGTGGTGGTGGTGATGATGATGATGATGGTGGTAAGGAGGAGGGTGAGAAAGAGGAGGAGGAGGATAAAAAGAAAAGTGAGAAAAAATAGAAGAAAGAGACGTTTCTTTCCCACCGTTTTGTAGATGTGTCGGAGTAAGCGTCCTTGGAGGGCGGGGGTAAACAACAAAGGTTCGGACCTTGGCAATATTATAATCTTTAGGATTGAGATCGATAATGGGAGAAAAATAAATCTATCACCATGAAAAAGAGTTCATGTAAAAATGCCCGAACGAAACGGATCAAGAAATCGGAATGTTTAGCATGAATCCTAAGCCCACACAAACGAGAGAAGAAATAAGCGAACGTTGAGCATAACATTGATGTGATAAAATATTATTTCAACACAAAAACAGTAACATCACAGGAGCGTTAAGCATTCTAAACTTGTGATTATTATCTTAAAAAGAGTATCAAACAATATTAAATCGAACATTGAAATATTTGAAAATTGAAGAATCATAAATGAATCGCGTTGTAGGCGTGACTATTCCAGGAACTTGCATTGCCATAATGTAATGTATAGAGTGCCCGTCTCAATATAAACGCCACAATTACACATGATCTTATTCATAAATTGAAAATCTAAAACACATAAAATGATGAAGCATGATTAAACTATGATGAATGCAATCATAAAATTTGATCTCAGAAAAATATCGATGTTGATCATATTATACATTGGATATGATGACCCTTGAACCGTCCTGTCGATATTCCAAACGCCGTTTTCCATTTGAGCGGCAACATTTCCTCATCGATTCGCTCAATATCAGATATGATTCTTCCTCCGCTATCACATCATTAATATTATCTGACACCTGAATGATTTAATCGTTGCAGCATGAACTCTCTAACAGATTTATATAATTCTCGTTATGAAACTCTTCTCGACCCGACAAGACATCAATTAAACGCCCACCAGCCACGGAGGAGCCAACACATCCTCTCTACCTGGTCACCTTGATCACCTATTTGCTGTACACTCACAGTTCCCACAAACGTTCTATACCAAGCTGGTAAAGTCAGTCTCACCTATTGACTGTACACTCACAGTTCCCACAAACGTTCTATACCAAGCTGGTATAGTCAGTCTCACCTATTGACTGTACACTCACAGTTCCCACAAACGTTTTATACAAACCTTGTACAGTCAGTCTTATATGTGTATCTTGTGTTTTCAATTAAACTACTAGACAAATCCATCTCCTCTTATTTGTTCCTGTTACGAGTTCGAACTAAAGTTTTTCTCTATCATCTCCATTATTCGAAGATACATCATTACCGCATCTAAACTTAATAATAATAATAATGAATAATCAATCACTTTTATAGCTCCAGAATCCCATTTATATAAATGCTCTATTACGCTTTACAATTTTAAGAAACGTAGAGAATTTAAAAAAAACCCAATAGTTACATAGATTAAAAAACAGAATAGTAAGAAATACGCAGAGAATAAAAAACCTCCAACAATTACATAGATTCAAAAACAGAATAGGGAAAACATCAATTTAAAAATATAGCTTGATTAAACAGATAGATAAAAATATCTCCAATCTAAAAATAAAGCATTATCAAACACATAAAACCCATCTCAAAATCGTATCGATTTCCCTTTGTAAATAAATCTGTTTGATCATCATACATGCTGAGTTATTATAATCTATTGATCACATTTGAAATTGTTTAGAGGTAATTCTCAGACGCCCTGTGTCATCATTTATAAGCTGTTGTCCGTCAGACCAGACAAGCAAATGAAAAACACGTTTTCGTTTTCGACAGAGGGCTGACGTTAATGGCGATAAAAGCAAACAACAAGTGACTTATCAGTCCGTAAATAGAAGGAATAAATAAATGAATATATAAAGTAAATAAATATATAAATAAATGAATAAGTGCACCAATGAATAAATGAATAAACAAATAAAGAAAGGAATATAATCAATTAAACCAACAACAAACAAACACTACAGACATTTCAAAAGCAAATTACATATCTATAATTTCCCTTGGGTCAAGTTATTAAAAGACTTAGTTGGCAGTCGTAACGTTTAGCTGTCAGGGACCTTTAGAAGCCAAGAGTCATGTTTCGTTTCGTTTCTATTTATCTGTGTGTGCACAGATTTTAATAGTTGAAGAATTACTCCGTACGTGAATTGAAAATCAATGGTACGAACAAAAGCCGTGGAATTTGCAAAACATTATATTTACTGTATTGCTATAATGAGCTCATTGAAGCAGGCACTGGATTAAAAGGGCGGACCAAAACATAAAGCAAACAGAACACCCCCCCATCCCCCCCCCTCCAAAAATAAACAAAAACAACAGCAAAAACAAACAAACAAAAACAAAAAACAAGAAACAACCCCAAATAACCAATCATACAAACTCCAATACAAAACAACCCATTAAAAATAATGTAGATAACATTTATTTCCATAATCAATTTCTTAAAGACCTAATAATATTCTTTGAGAACGCAATTAAAAAAATTGTTGTTTTTGGATCGTAAGATCAGTTACGCTGTTTATCTCGTTATCTAATCATTTATCTTTATGCTTCACTTCCAACGGTCACATTGAATTGAGTATCTGTTCATTTCGTTTCCATAATATGTTAAAATGCCATTACGTTGGTGCAATTCAGTGCAAACTTTGCGACACGCATTCTTTTATGTCCGTCTGGAATCAAATTGCAAACAATGACAAGGATTGGGAATAAACAAATTGTTTATTCTCCGAAAGCTCAAACCTGTCATCTGCAGATACAACGTCGGTGGCCGAGTGGTTAGGTCGTGAGGTCACTGAGTTCGAATCCTGACTGGGGCTATCGATGTTGCGTTGCTGTGAAAGACTATTTACACATGTTTTCCCTGGACTCGGGTGTGAATGAGATAGATATAGGACAAGCTTTTTAAATATTATATTCCCCTACAATTTGACGTTGTTATTCAGGAAATACCGATTCTGACGACATTTTGTGTTCACTTTGATGCCCTTTAGAACACGGTAAATTCCTATTTCATTAGCATTTCGTCGCCTTATTTTCCAAAAATAGAACGCCTTTTGGTTTTTCAATCTGAGGGATTTCCTCTATTGCCGATTTCCAAATTTCAAGGAATTAATTATACACAATCTGCTGTTAAAAAGAATAAAGGCAATTCATAGAAATCACGAAGGACAAGACACATTCTAAAGACTCAGCCCATACAGCGCGTCCCTCCTTAACCATAGTTTTGCATTACCTTCAACGGGTATTATAGCAGCTCACGCAACGGCGTCACACCAGTTACTATAAATTTATTCGTAGATTACATCTTTGATTCCTTGTGTTGTCGTTAAGGTCACAAACAAAATCCGATCGATAGGCCCCGCCTTAACCAATGAAGCGA
This sequence comes from Dirona albolineata, assembly GCA_031763155.1. Lineage (NCBI taxonomy): Eukaryota > Metazoa > Mollusca > Gastropoda > Nudibranchia > Dironidae > Dirona > Dirona albolineata. Next base: position 3,356 of record JARFNW010139075.1, on the reverse strand, counting down.
CCGCAAGTAAACCTTTCATTCAACACAAATCTCTTCAAAACAACCCCAGACCTATAATCTAGTATCTGGCTACGCCGATAGTCACGATTCTAGTTCCACACTGTCACTACTACTTGACATCAATTGTGTCTAATAAACCGACCGCCCTTCCCTATAGTAAGAACAAATTATGGGATTACGAAAATAGATTTCCTCGACCCACGGCCTCTCGTGACATGGTGACAGTCTATTCAAAAGTCACTTTGGTACAGTGTAATTGAATTACCTGATCTTACTCTTGCTTTTAACTTTCATTCTAGACGTCTCCGGAATTAAACCGTCCTCTATCTAACCTCTGAGACATTTTATATCTTTGATCTTTTTGCTTTCCCCCCGTATCATCCCTAGTTTTAGGGTTTTGATGACGGCAGGTCAATTTTTAGATGATTTATAACATTGCAATATACAGGGATTGTAATAAATAGGGATTGGAATATACAGGAGCTGTAATATACAGGGACAACAGGATTTAATAGTGTGAAGTTTCAACAAAATCGATAGAATGCATTGTAGATAGAGCTACAAGTCTTCAAAGCTGGAGTGACTGTTGTATTTTATTTGTTTGATTATTCAATTGACCAACAATAAATAGATAATAACGACAACAAAAACATCCGTAGTGTTATCGTTGGTTTGTTTGTTGTTTGTTGTTTGTTCTTATTTTGTTTGGGATTGTGTTGGTTAACACTTCTCCTCTTCCTACCCCCTGGCCTCTACCCCCCCCCCTTCCCGCAAGCCATCCTCTCTCGTTTTCTAAACACCATGGTAAAGTTGATCCCGTATTCGAGGGAAATCCTGCGGCCGTATTCATTCACCTTACGTTAACTAATAAGATGTTTGTGCATTTATTAATCACTATAGCTACGTCGTATTTTGGTTATGTATGATTGCTTAAATGACGTCAAATGAGTAAATAAATAAATTCCCTTTATTCATTCCAGGGGGGGGGGGAGTTTTGTCTTCAGGGTCTATTCCGAGATAACTCAGGCGTCAGCGCAGTGCAGCGCCGCAAAGTGGGATCAAGATCTTGAGGAAAACAATCCACTGCTTCTAACAGTATTCGAACCCGCGACCTCTCGAAGCAAAGGCGAGTGACATAGCCACTGTACCGCCAGCTCACCCTATGCTTTGTGCCAAAATGTGATAACAGTTTTACGTAAGGACTGTGAATACGGGTGCTCTCTCTGCAAAGATGGTAAGTGTACAAAGACACACATGACACACGCATCTCACATAATACATTCTATGCCGCTGCCACAAGCCTCACGCCACACGCCATACGCCCCTTCAATGCCGTCTTGTGAGGGGGCGTATGGTTCAATGTAAAAGGCACTGATCAATAAAGACGTTTTTTTCTAATACGGTGGCTACACCTCAAACCAGGTTATTTTTGCGCTGTGACAAAGCGGTGGCCCAGCGGTTATCATTATCACTGTAACTTGGGTGGCCACCGAGCGGTGGATGCTTGACGTGTGTCCATTACATATATACTCTATCCACAAAGATTATCACCGCGCGGCCTCAGCGCGGCTCAAAGCCCAGATCGTAGCTGGACGTGTGGACACCGGGTTACATTTGTGTTGACGTATGCCGCGTGTGACGTGCAGCGTGCGGCGTGCGGCACACGCAATGGGATTTTATGCAAGCCACGAGGAGGTTTCCTACAAACCTACCAATTTCAGAGGTAAACAGGAGTTAATGGTTACCGCCATCCAGCTGGCTATTTGTATAACTCAATCATGATTAGGGTTTGGACGGTTCTAGGAACCAAGAATAGATGTGGTGAGCCCATGAAGATGACATATATAGATATCTTAGCTTCCGGGACCAAATCACTTTCACATTTCCAATCATTGTTTTAGCTTCATTGCTGATTCTACGACATACAAAAAACGATTTAGCGGAAAGACCTGACTTGCACCAAAGTAACGTTGCTTTAACATTAAAGATAAATATGGTTTTACATTACGTGTCCCCGTACAAGCACAGGCTCACATTATACTGTAAAGGCAGGCCGTGCGTTCAATATCATTACCATCTCCCTGGGGAGCACACAGCCTGTTAGAATTATCATACACACGTACTGACAATTCCTTTCTCAGCCTGTGTAGCTGGGTAGTAATTCACACTCGAGTTGCGTGAGGACAAAATGTGTAAAGAGTCCGTCCCCAACATCGGTTAGTAGCTCTGCCATTCCGGGATTACAACTCGAATCGAGTAGCCAAACTGCTGGGCCGCCGACGATACATTGCCAACAAGATGATTAGGAAGTCAACGCAATGGTTCCATAACATTATTATGATGTAAATGCGTGCAACTCAAAGTCACGGATAAACGTATAGGTCAAAACCGTTTGCTTGGGTTTTCCCATTTCCCCGAGGTCGTTCGATTGTGAGTATAAAAGTACCGTGACAAACAACTTTCCAATGGTGAATAAGGAATCGTATGATTCGTTTTCCGTACTTCCCGAATAGCAAGGTCAAATTGCTGGGGAAAACCTTCTGCCGATCTTGTCCTATTTGACAGCCAAATTGTGATCATATGTATGCGTCAAATAAGGTGTAGAAAGTAGTGTGTCCGGCAAGGTTGTATTCCAAAGACTCGTGTCAAATCCCGGTTACCAAAGAGGGAAGCGTACAAATTATCTCCCTGCTTATTATAGGAGGCGTCGGTGACCGAGTGGTTAGGCTACTCGAATAAAGGTCGAAAGGTCCCGAGTTCGATTCCTAGTCCTAATATTATGTTGATTCTTTGGGAAAGACTCTTTAAACATTGTTCCTCACTCGACTCAGGCGTGAATAAGTCTCCAGCTACAGACAGATACATATAGCATGAAGAGCCTAACAGGCTGCCCTACTGTATGCTCTCCATGGAAGTTGAGAATGTTATTGAATGGCATGGCCTGCTGGGGGATACATTACGTAACGTCTGTGAGCCTGTGCTTGTACGGGAGTTTCAATTCATCGTTATATCTATAGGATGCTGATCAATCGCAATTTACTTCCACAACTATGAGCTAATATCCATTTTTGTATCTGGCTAGAGTGAAAAGAAAACCCCCCCACAAAAACTCACAGACATACACATACAGACAGACCCCCCCCCCCACACACACACCACACACACACACACACACATACACACACACACCCACTTATCCTTAAACAGACACACACAAACGAATGTGGAATTATTGACTATTGGTAAATATAGAAACCATAAAAAACAAGGGAAGAAAGCTTGTAGACGCAAAAAGGAAGACATTGGATAGAAACCAGTGGCGAAAGTTTGTTTATGATGCATAGGCCTTACACCGA
>JARFNW010139064.1:0-10549 GCA_031763155.1 Dirona albolineata | reverse complement strand
AGAGAGAGAGAGAGAGAGAGAGAGAAAGAGATAATGAGAGGAGGGGAGAGAGAGGGTGTGTATGTGTGTGTGTGAGAGAGAGAGAAGGGGGGGGGGAGGGAGAGAGAGAGGGGGGAGGGAGAGAGAGAGAGAGGGAGGGATGGAAGAAGGAACCAAAAGAGAAGACAGGGAAGAGGCAGAGAAAAAGACAACTGTTTGTAAAAGTAAAAATATTCACAACTCTTTTTCCAAACGTTTTTATAATTTGGTGTAATTTATTGATTATGAAAAGGCTGCAACATGAGTGATCTACATAAAGATAAAGATTGGTTTATAGTTCATATCCCCATACAAGCACAGGCTCACAGACTTAACATACATCATACCCCAGCAGGCCATATCATTCAATAACCTTCTCAACTCCCTTGGGGAGCATACAGCAGGGCTGTTAGCATGCTAACATACTGACAATATCTTTCTCTGCCTGTAGCTGGGAACTCATCATTCACACCAGAGTCGAGTGAGGGGAAAAAAGAAGTGTAAAAGAGTTTTTTCCCAAGGTCTCAACATTGGTAGCACTGCTAGGATTCGAACCTGGAATCTCACGGTCTCGAGGCTAGCAGCCTAACCACTTGGCCACCGACGACATAACAATGACAGAGACAGCACAGATTGTGACATGGGGGGGGGGGGGGGGGGGGGTTGGAAAAGGAGGAAGAAAAGTGGAATACACATGGTTAAAATCACTTCAATCACATTACATGGTAATCCTTGAATTCATCAGGAAACTATTTAATGCCACTTTCACCATTACATGATCATGGGAATATTGAAACAAAAGGATACATAATCATTATTAAGGTAGTCATGAATGATAGAGATACAAAATGGATGATAATTCATATATATATTATATTATATAATATAAGCAGGATATCAAAAATGATCAATACAACTTCAAAGATGAATATAGTGTTTACTGATTCACGAATTACAATGGGACAATGAACCAATTTTAATTTGTGTCTGACTTTCAGCATTGTGGTTTTTTTTCCTTGGGTGACAAAAATTAACTCCTATCTGCATTGGTTCGCTGCTCTGCCGCCACTTACGCATGGATTATTTCAGTCTTTTAAAAAAAATATATACCCTAAAACACAAAGCCATGGCATTCTTGTGGACAAACTAAAGGCAATTTTATTATTCATTTTATATAATTATTTTTATCATTAACTAAAAATATAGAACCCGGCCATTGATATATCAGTTTATCTTTCTGTCGTAAAAAGACAACCATTTATAGTTGGTATAGCAATTTAGTAGTAACTTGAGGCATATAACGGAAGAGATGATCAGTGTGATCATGAACGGAGGAAATGTTGAGAGTATCAAATTCTACAAAGATATCAATATTTGAAGTTGAAGAAATTACAATTTTTGGACGCCCTATATATATATATATATATGAATGTTTTTTTTTTTACATGTTAAAAAGAAAATCAATAATAATAGATACACAAAAAAACCCCAACAAAACAAATAAAAACCAATACACAAGCAGCAGTATAATTAATGTCATAATGGGTTTTTGAATCACACAAGACAATTTAAAAAAACACCCAAAAATTTATAAATATCTCAGTATGATATATACTAATAACTAGCATAACAGAAACAAGAAAACAAAATACAATAAAATGATACAAAAGATTTTCATGAGAACAAATAAGACTAAACGTAAAAAAGGCTTAAGTACGTGAACAAATGAATATTTAAAAAAGCAAAACCCGTTCAACTTGTGATAAATTTTCAGTCATGCATAGTGGTTTTGTTTCTGGGTTTGTTTGTATTTAATTTCTTTTGGTTTCATGGTTGTCTAAATTATGGCATTATTTTTTCATATGATCCCATACCACACACAAAACAAACATATAAAAAATGGAGAGCAAAAAAAAAAGAAGACAGGAAACAAAATTTCTTGGTGAAAATCCAAAGGTCGGCACGGATAAAAGCAAAAAAACCCAAACAAACGCGACGTCTTGATCTAGTGGAAGAATGACTGACTCACCAGTCATCTATTGATATACAGTAATATACATAAGATTGTTACCTGCCGGATAAAAACAAGACAAATGCTACCTACATCATTGAAAACAAATATAATCTGGGGAACACTTGCACTTGCATCATCCTTTCGTTCCCAAGTATTTATATCTATTATTAATCATCAGCGCCAGCGCCATGTTGATTCTCCTATTTCTATATTTAGCTTCAATAACAAGGAAACCAGGGGATTACTTGCATGATCATTTCATTTCCCAGAATTTATTTCATTCGTTTACTATCAGCGCCAGCGCCAGCGCCATGTTCATCTACTAATCATCAGCGCCAGCGCCGTGTTCATTCTTCTATCTTTATCTTCAACATCAAAGGAATGTGGTGGTCATGAGACGTGGAATAAAAACATACAAAATAATCATTCCCATGATTTGAGAAAAACAAAAAAATAGGTACAAATACAAGGTTCAAATTAATTATCACAAAACGTGACATTTTAGAGATCATTTGTAGAGACTTGAACATGAACAGCAAGCATGTCTGATTTCCTTAAGTATGAACGTACTGTGATCGGTGATCAAATCAATTTCCAAAATCATCTCCATCATCAAAGATACGTTAACCACAGATCAGATTGAGGTCACCCATGCACCTACGGATTGACACACCATCCATTGTGATCTTTACATTACATATTTTGTATGAAGCCCTTCGTACAAATTTAATAGAGTTAAAAATTTAAAGTGTATGGCATGGCAGCATTGTAAATGCATTAATAATTTTTAAAAAGTAGTCCATTAAAATATTTGAGAAGAATAACATGCCTAATTTTAATTTTGCCTTAAAATAAAGATGAGTTTTTAATCCTGTATCCCAGTAGAAATACAGACTCACAGACTGAACATCATTTATCCCCCACCAGGCTGTCTTATTCTATATGAATATATATCTAAACCAAGAGCAAGCTATGCATGCCGCAGCTGCAATCTTTACACTAAGAGGGGAGGAGAAACTGTTAACCTTAATCTATATTCTCAGACTATCCATCTTTGACTTTGACCATAACAACAACGTCCATCTCGTCATCAATATAATAAAGCAACAAAGAACAATTAATTCCTTTTCTTGGAAAAAGATGGCAAAGCAGAGAGTTTGTCATGATACAGCCAAGGGGGATAATTTTGGTACCAGTGAGGAATGTAAAAAGGGAGAGGAAACCAGGATTATTCCCCTTACCATAGTAACCAAGGAGACATGAAAAAAAAAAAAGATAATGAATAATGGTGTAGCTGCAAGTGTAAAACAACTGAAAAAAAGCACAAACGTTTCGGGTCTCCCCTTCATCAGCTGAGGGGACATAGTGCTTCAATTCAGAGCGTAAACTTGTGACCAATCCTCGAAGCAGAGGATGTCAACAACACGGGTTTCAATCCAATAATTTACAACCATTTCTTTGAATACGCAAAGGGATGTTATGTCAACAAATGATATGATTAATAAAGCAAGTTGATTATTTTATTGTCATAAACCAAAACATTTATAGAAGGAAAGTGCACACATAAATACACTCATAAATACGTACATACTCTCATTCTTAAGTACATACATACATACATACATACATACATACATACATACATACATGCATACATACATACATGCATACACACATGCATACATACATACATACATACCCACATACAAACAAACAACACACAAAAAGAAGGGCGTCTAGTGTTTCTTTCAATCTGATATTGAAAACTTTTTTTAAGCCATAGGAAAATTGTCATTACTACCGTAAAAAACAGAATGAATGTAAACAAATTGGAACAGAAGTTATTATGATGTGAATGTGTCTACATTAGCTATGCGTTTCCCTTTTCATTCCAAATGTTATCATGAGTCATATTATCAATGCAAAGCGCTCTACAAACATTATCTATTATTAAGATTGTTATAAATAAATATAATACACAGAAACATGCACAAACAAACAAACAAACACATACACGCACCAAAAAACTCTAGAAAGGCAGCATTTGTACATTCTCACCAAGCTATTACTGTCCAATAATGCTAATAAAATGCGATATTATCATTATTATTATTATTATTATTATTATTATTATTATTATTATTATTACTATTATGATTATTATTTTCATTTCACTTATCTTCAACATATCTACTATGCGCATCAAAATTATTATTGCTAATAGTGGAACATAAAGACTGACCATAATATTGGAAAAAATCAGGGCGTGACAAAAATCATACATAACCACCGATCTGAACTTTAAAAAAAACAACAAAATGAAGGAGTGAATATAGAGACAATCTGTAGAAGGAGGCAAATGATATGCAATGGATTTCTGGCCAGAATTCCATCATCATTCATGGACCATGAAATAAGAACACTTTCACAAACAGATTTGGGAATAAATAAGTCGTGTGTGAATCAAATCAATATTTTGGAAACAATTTCATTTTTAGGAAAGCAACGAGGAAGGAAGCCTTTAGAAATTTAGAAAGAAATATTATTGTCAACAAAAAAATAAGAGGGAAATATTTCATAACAAAATGCATCAAATTGTAACATGAATAGAAAATAAAAAAAATAAAAATATTGCCTTAAGTAAAGTATCAAAAGAAAACAAAAAAGATGGTGGTGGTGAAAGTTTAAGATGATTGATCAGAATTGTAACTTTTATGACTCTATGGACAGTGGATTGATATAATAAAAATGATGTATAACTATATATTTAAAACAAAAAGTCTCATGGCGAGAAGGAATAAGTCACTACAAAGTTACGTTTGTACAACAACCCTGCACTTCCCTTTAGTTAAAAACCCTTTTTAGACGTTGTCATTATAAGTGTTATATCACATGATTCAGCCTAGTGGTAAATCACTCTTGGCTTTCAAAACAAAGAGATGTATGATTATGAGGTGGAAAACAACAAAAACATAATTGTATGTGATTTTTGGGTGTAATGACAAATCAAAATGTGATACCTCGTGTCTTAAACTAAAGTCAGTCCATTGGCAATAGGACTTTGTAAAACAGAGCCTGAGATCTTCCCTGATGAGGGATTGAACCAGGGACCTCCTATCCCAAATAATAAGTAAAAAAAGAAAGGAAAAAAGACATAAGTCCTTAAGAGCCTTGAGGGCCATAAAACCAGAGCTAATCCAGGTTTCCGTAGCGTGAAGCGGACAGAGTTACAATATGTGACCCTTCTGGACAGAATGAAATGCTGGTCTTTTCAAGAGCAAAAGCATTATTCATTAAGCACAGGACTCCCCAGAATCTATACTAGATTCAAGCTCTTCTACGTAAGACGATGATGTCATGTCATGTTCAATGGACTCCCCCAAGTCAATAAGGTTCAAACTTTACGCAAGCAGATGACGACATATTTCCCAAGGATGAGACAGTTTGCAAAAAAAATGGCGGTAGTCATGGCAATCTAGAAGAAATCTAATCTCGTTGGACGATAGACAATTAGATAGACAATGCAATCGGTTGTTTAAAAAAAATGTTTGTATTGGTTTTAAAAGAAACATTAAAAATTTTATTCAAGATTCTAAACCAGTATAATATTAAACAGCTGCATTAAAGGAAAAAACATGTAATAACAATAATAATAATGATAATAATAATAATAATGATAATAATAATAACAATAATAATAATAATAATAATAATAATAATAATAATAATAATAATAATAATAATAATAATAATAATAATAATATAATAAAAATAATAATAATAATAATAATTTAAGAAAAAACAAATCCAAAAAACCTCAACACCAAAAAACCCAAATAATAACAATAATAATAATGATGATGATGATGATGATGACGACGACGACGACGACAACGACGACGACGATGATGATGATGATGATTATGATGATGATGATGATGATGATGATGATGATGATGATGATGACAATAATACTAATGCAAAATGTATTCCCTTTATTCATCCCAGAGGGTAATTTGTCTTCAGGGTCTATTCCGAGGGTAGACCGGAATAACCCAGGCGTCAGCCGCAGTGCAGCGCCGCCAAGTGGGATCAAGGTCTTAAATCCGCGACTTCTCAAACCAAAGGCGAGTGACTTAACCACCAGCGTACGTAGGTACACGATATTATCTAGGAGGCAAGATGGCCGAGTTTTTCGGACAGCGGAATCTCATGGCGAAGGTCGTGGGTTCGAATCATTCCCCAGTCACTTGGTTTTTTAAAAATCGGGCATGAAAATTAACTCCAATTGCCATACTCGACCGAGGTGCAAAACCAGGTGGGTACCAGCTTACTGCTGAGGAATGAGTAATCTGCAATAGACGAGCGTCCTATCCAGAGGGTGACTTAGTATTATCACACTGACCGCTTTAATGCCACGGAAATTGGAATAAGGACCGGTTCTATTGGCCTGAAGGGACAATGACTTATATTTGAAGTTGTAAAGATAATTTATGCCCAGTTGGCAACTCTCTGTTGTCCTGTAACTGAAGAGTGACCACAGGGGTAACTGCAAAGTGTTTATCGGTAAAATGTATGAGCCTCATGGTACATTGTTGTCCAATTTACTGGTAAGGAGGTTTGGACGTGGTTAGCTCATCACCTGCTCATTTTTAATTTCTAATGCAGAGTCTTTCTAGCCATGTGTAAGATGATGAGTGGTGTTAGTCCTCGTTGTCTTTTGGATTAGAGTCCATTTGTCATTGACATGCTTCATAGCTTGACATATGGCTGGCCCCTACACTGCTTTCTGTTGTATAAAGGGGACTCGATAAACAAAGAAAATTTTTGGACACCCTGTATATATATAAAATAACATTATTGTGTTCTAGCTAACCTTAGATGAGTTTCGTTGCAGTGTTTTGTCAGCATTGTTCGCGGCGTCGGCTAAAGTCATGCACCTTGTGGATGTCGACACATCCCTCCATCACCATTGACAGCTTTGTCCTCTGAGGAAACGGATAATAGACGAATTTAGTTAACTTGAAGATTTAAAAGGAAAAAAAATGATAATCAAATTTGAATGCAATGTTTTGTTGTTATTCAGTGCCTTGAATATATTATCGATTTCAATAGCGTAGGCCTACGTTATATTTTTGTCTCATCCAAAAATGGTTGTAAGTCTAAGAATAGAAGACGATTGGTTTCTATTCAAGATATGCCAGTTGGCTTGTAAAAACAAAAATGTCGTGGACGGGACAAGAAGTACAATCGTGCCAGAACATAAAAGTGGAGCAACAGTATTTGTTACCTTAGACCCCCCCCCCCCACCCCTGGCCAGCCAAACTCAGAATAGATAGAACAAAACAAAATGGAATAGGTTACAACAGTAATTATTGCTAATCTCAAATCCAAAATAAATTTCATACACGTATTTCACTTTTTAGTTTGCCTACCACTGGCTTTTCTAGCAGTACCCAGACGTGAAAAAAATCACTTTGTGTACTTTTAGCAGAGCTTGTGTCGCAATACCATTCATGCACGGGGTTTTGTCATGAATTGCTTTGGAAATAACGAATGGCTTGGATCATCACCATATTTTAATGCTTGTGACCATGTAGGCTTAATCATGAACGGGCAGAGCCGAAAGTGACTCATGAACCTACAAAGATTATCATAATACAGCTCTCTAAAGCATTTGGGTGACTCTAAAATTGATACTGAATTTTTCATTTAGTCTTACCCCGTGCGTCTGATGCTGTTAGAGAAGCAGGTGATAGGCACATCAAATATTTAAATAAAGGTATGACATTTTGGATTTGAGATTACAAATAATTACTGTTGAAACCTATTTCATTTGAATTATTATATTTATTCTGAGTTTGGCTGGGGGGGGGGGGGGAAGGTGGGTTTCTAAGGTTTCAGAACACCCTATATATTTCGACTGATAAGTGTGCCTAGTGATTTGTATAAAGATATTGTAAGAAAGACCCAGGTAAATTATAGAATTTCATGAGCTCCTATAATATCAAAGTGAATTTAGAAAGAAGCGAGCAAGATGATGATATATTTACTCCTAGGCAAATCAAAATTAAAGAGATGACGTATCGATATAATTCACAATTACAACTTCGATTTGTAGACTTACAGACAGCCTTTGATTGTGTTCAACGTAAGGAACTATGACAGGTCTTTGAGTAGAATCATGTAGATGAGGAGCAAACTATTAGAAGCGATGGCCATTTTATTATCATCTCAAAAACGAGATCCAGATATCAGGTATTTTTTTCAAACTATATTTGAAACATATGTAGGGGTACCACAGGTATGCATTCTAAGGCCGCTTATATTAATCATCACTAGCACTATAATGGATTTAATTCCAAGAAAATGGAAACGTAGTATGTCGGTGATCACGGAATATAAAAAAGTGAAAACTGGCTCCTGTAAAAATATAAATGTTGCATTTATTGAAGGTGATTTAATAATATTTGGTTAAAGAAAACGAGATCTTGAACATGGTGTCAATAATCTACAGAATGGGGAACTACTAAATATTGAAATGACAATAAAATCTAATATAAGAAGGCCACAAGCAGGGAACAAAATACGATCATACAATTATATTAGATACAGAACTAGCAGAGCAGGTTTATAGCTATAATTACTTAAGTGTAATGATAACATTAAATGTTAGTGTAAGATAAGAAATACATTGACGAGTATATTATAAAGGGGTTAAGGTCTAAATCCAGTCATTTATCAACAAAATGAAAATAACAACTAAAACAAAAATGGCGATCTATAATTATGTATATTGTCCGACATTGTTGTTGTTGTTATTGTTGTTATCATTATTATCACCAAACGCCTTTATCCGTCATACGTCATAAATATTATTTATAACATTATCATTGATTAGGTGATTCTAATCGTTCATTCCCGGAAGCAAAGATAATAGTATTGTCCTGTATATTGACCCAAAAACCTTTTCAAGTTGAAACTATACAGCCGACTGCGAGGGGAAGGCAGTGACTTGAGTGCATCTTCTGTGACTTTACACGATCACGATTATTGTGTTTTAAATAATGTTTGTTTGTTTATCGAGTTCCCTTTATACCACAATAAGCAGTGTAGGGGCCAGCCATATGTCAAGCTTTGAAGGGTAGACATGACAAATGGAAGTTAATCAAAATGCCAATGAGTTCTTACACCACTCATCACCTAACACACGGCTAGAAAGTCTCTGCATCAAGAATTAAAGACGGGCAGGGGATGCGTAAATAATAAAATGATAAATAAATTCCCTTTATTCGACCCAGGGGGGAAATTTGTCTTTATGGACTATTCCTAGGATAGACCGGAATAACACAGGAATCAGCCGCAGCGCAGTGCCGCAAAGTGGGATCAAGGTCTTGAGAAAATAAAAACAATGCTTCCACCGGGATTTGAACCCGCGATCTCTCGAACCAAAGGCGAGTGACTTAGCCACTGCGCCACCGTCTCGTCTCCCCACATGCCCCAATATTTTGGAAACAGGTGGTCAAGCGAATTTAGATTTTCATGATTTTGTCAAACTGTCGTAAGTTCATTTCGCCCCAATATGTAAGAAAACATGAAAAACATAATTTTCGACTAGACCGCCTTCGTAGTGCACACGGCTGTTTTATTGGGGCCAAATACGCAGACGCTACGTTAGCCGATAAGGCATGTGCGCAGGCCGTGGGTCTCTGTAATGACGTCATGATCGAATATTTTGGCATTGAATTACACTAATAAAACCTGGAATTGTTCTCCCCCAACCCCGTATATCTAGATTTTGGCGAAAACAAGTTACGAGTACTGCATTGAAGTAAAACATGTGGCACATCGACTGATCTAGGCCTGGTGTAGATACCATAGTATATACTGACACATACGCCAGAATAGAATATCTAAAATGGTTAGTGCACAACAAAAAAAGCAACTTTTTTTGGCTCTCTCCTGCACCATTTGAAAAATGGATAAACAGTCTTTTAAAAAAACCCAAAAAACAAAACAAAACAAAAACAAAAACAAAAACAAAAACAAAATACAACAAAAGCAAAACAACAACAATAAAAAAACCCAACAAAAACCAGGAGTCCAGAAATGACGTCATAATAGTGATTCACTGGTCGCTCACAAATCTTATCTGTAAACGTAATCCTGGGAATACGGTAATAGATATAAATGTACATTTATATATCGCTTATTCGCGATCATCACAATGCTCTAAGTGTTTTATATATTCCTCGGGAAAGCGAAGGAACACTTAGCACTTAATACTTGACTCCCGGTCGTGTCTGGTCTTCCGGCCATGTCTTGGTCTGGTCTTCCGGCCGGCCGTGGCTGACATTTTGTAAGAGGTCATGGCCTTAGCCTATATTATGTTTAACCTTTTTTCACCTGATTAATTTACCTTCCTCTTAATATTTATGTTGTTGTTGTTTATCGAGTCCCCTTTATACCGCAATAAGCAGTGTAGGGGCCAGTCATATGTCAAGCTCTGAAGGGTGC
>JARFNW010139053.1:0-10550 GCA_031763155.1 Dirona albolineata | reverse complement strand
CCCCCCCCCCCCCCCCCCCAAAGGTTTATTGAGGTCAAAAAAACAGAAATGAAGAAAGAAGACAAGTCAAAGAGATAAAAGGTAAGAGTGAAATCGAGTGAAAAATGGGATAAAAATGTGGAAACCATTCTACAGAAAATATCCTCGTTCAAACTGAGCTGTCAATGTGATTTGTAAAAGCTCCTTCAATATTACGCTTGAACATGAATGTAATCATTATTAAGATGAATCTGAATTGCATGCTATTACACCACAAATAAATGTAATTATAATTGTGCTGATGTTGCGTATTTCTTAAAAAACTCAACATTTTCACAAATGTTAATAACTCATATAAACTAGAGAACAAAATAAACTAAGAAAATAAAAATAGTATACACATGAGCAATGCCAACGAATAAGAAAAAAATCAATAAAATATTAAAAATGAATTAATTCAACATTACTTTTTCTTTTTTTATCAACACTGCTATCTTTGCACAAATAAATCATATATTGATAAATCATAAAAACTACATTCTTCAATAATTATAAGTAGTTACCTATTCAGCAGGCTGGTCTTAAATCATCACAGTTAATTTTTCTTTATTATTATTTTGAAATATACATTGCCTAGAGTATTAATTAAAATTTTTAGTTAGAAATCCTGACTAAACATGATTCTATAATAAGTGAAAACAAAAATTAAAATGAAATGTGTTTAAAAGTATCTCAAAATATATAATATATTACATATATCAGATTTAGTAATATCGACTGAAAATACGATAATTATTTCAATAAATTCCACCACAAACTACACACAATAGCTCATGATAAAATTTCAAAATTCTGACTAGAATACACAAAAATTTGTGTTCGTTGGATTTTTTTTAAAAAAGAAAATCTATGAAAATATTGAACTTTAAAAAAATAACTTAACAATAAGAAATCTCAGTTTAAAGGTTGTTTTCATTTCAAAAACACAAATAAATACAATAGCTTTTTCCCGCATGAATCATTTTGAAATGATCCAATTTGAAACAATTCAACACCATCTGAATGGAACTGCACGAGGACGATCTGCACCCTCTTTAACCAATGGCTTGTGAAACTCTCTCCCAGGACGTGAGTGAATCTGGGCCCAGCAATATTCACAATAATATTGCAAACAGGTGATATTTGCACAAAAAAATGGTGCAAATTTGCCAGCACATATGGCTCCATAGCATTCGTCACACATTTGGTCATCAAGCACATATGGTTTCACCTCTACCTAAAGACGAAAAAAATAAAAAAATATTTATCATATGCGCATAGGAAGTGGCTGACCAAAACATTAAAACCATTGGTTCTTAAACAAGCTAGACAGTTAAGAGAAAAATACTTCATAGAATAAGCTAACTTCATCTAATATAAAGACGAGAATGGGAGACAAATAGGGGCTGTGTGTAGCAACTGTGAATAGGACAGGAGGTGGAAAAGAACTGCTTTTCTAAAAAAAATCCTTTAAAGTCTTAGGTCAGGGTGCCAGTTCTACTTTTTGTTTACTATTGTTACACTTAAAAGTTGTGATTTACTCTAATTCACTGTGTAATCATAAGGTAGCAAAGCCCATGACCAAATGTGATGCAGTGGCTAAGTGAAAGTCACTCGCCTTTGGTTCGAGAGGTCATGGGTTCAAATCCCATTGGAAGCAGTGTTATTTTTTCTCAAGACCTTGATCCCACTTTGTGGTGCTCTGGGTTATGCTGGTCTACTCTCAGAATAGACACTAAAGACAAATATCCCCATGGGATGAATAAAGCGAACTTTTTACCCCCTTAAAGCATGCTTTTAGACGAGGACAAGCACCATTCACTTAAATCCAATACGCTACTGACTTTGTAGGTTCAGAGCTTAAAATCCAGCATACAATGTCAATATGAATATGATGAAAACTGGGTCTTGGAATAGTGCAGGGATAGAAAATGTATATAATAAACCCAAAAAAATAGAGATGGATGGTCAATGTTGCTATGGGAGATGGAGGCGAAAGAATAAGACACAATAGAGTGGTCAAATGGAAGAAGGGGAATTGTATAAACTTCAGGAAAAAACATGAAACATGAAATTAAGCTAGCCAATGGGTCATTTTCATTCATTTTCCTTTCCTATAACCTGAAGTTAAAATATAATGTTTTAATATTATTTGCCGCATAATATGACATGATGCTTGACTGGATAAAACAGACATGATTGTTCACCTGTGTTAAGCAATATGCTTTAAAAACAAACAAATTAAGTCTTCATTAGCAATATTAGTTAGAAATATAGCAGGTATTACAAATTATCATCTTACCCTCTTATCAATATCACCATGCTGAAGCTGGACAAATCTGGCACTTATTGCAGCAATATAGCTCTGTTGGTTGGAGAAAGCAACTCTACCTGCACCCTTTGGATATTTTAATTCCGGATCAGTGTCAATGCCAGCATAGCACACACCACCATAGAGTCTGTCCATGATCATTGCCAATTCCACTGTAAAAAAACCACAACCAAATACTTAGTTCAACTGATCAAAACCCCTGAAAATAATATCCCCAAGACAATTCCAATGTTCGTCCAAAAATAAATTCCATTTTACTTATTGGCATGGATTGATCACATGGGATAAAACGTCAATCTTGCGCATGATATTTTCTATTAACCTTTGACCTTTAAAGGTAAAAATTAATAGTAAATGTTACAAATGATGGAGATATTTCTTCAAAATACTGATTAAAGAGAGCACTACCCTGGAAATTTAAGAAAATATTGTTTCATTATATAAATTCATAAAAATGTGTCCCTTAGCATTATATCCAACGCTTTCTAATCACAATACTAAGACATTCTCGGTCAGAGCTTTACTTTGGTTTGTTTCAATCAAAAACAATTCCAAAAAGTTCAAGATTTGTGGACCTAACTATTACAATGAAAACAGAGATGGAACATTGTTGACAAAATTCATATTTTCACATCAACTTCTAAACTTCTTTCAGCTTCTGGCATGAACAGCATCAATAGCAAACCTCAACACAAATGCTCAAATTTAAGCAGACTTCTGAGTGCTAATGCAGGTATTAATTTCAATAAATCAAAATCAAAATTATGCTTCAAATCTTCTAACCTGCTCTCAATGGTCTAGGTACACCTCCTACAAATATAGTTTTCCTTGGATCAAGTGGCTGAGATCCATCCATCACAAAATCAGAATCACTCAAACTCCAAGGACGAATCTGAACCTGGAAATTATGAATTAGTAATTAATTTTATGTGAACAAAATTGCAATTATTATGGCTGAATTATACGTTAGGTGGGGTTCACTTTGGATCCAAATGTTTTGGAGAAGAGCAGATCTAACACTAGGATTATGACTTTTTTGGGGGGCTGGGGGGGGGGGGGGTATTTTTCTAGGTGATTTAGAATGGCATGTACCTTTTCGATCGATGACATGATCCTGTCATTCAAAATATAACTCTTTAGATCATATCTCGATCAAACTTTGTTAATTATGATTTATAATACTAAAGATCTTAAACAAGAATAAACTTAGGTACCTTAACTACCCAAGAAATATTAGATTAAGACTTAAGACTGGTCACCAGTTACACCACCAACCTGCAATTCCACAGCAGAAGGCAGAAACAAATACAATCGGCCAATACAATTTTGCTCTATAATTACCTATAAATATTAACTACATAAGAAGCCAATAGCAAATAAGTTGCAAGAGATGACATGGAATGTGCTCAGCTATATTTATACTTACTGGTTTGTTCTTCATTGTGGGACTTGAAACACACCAATATAACTTATCATCATCCATCAGGCATGACTCAATAAGGCTTTGAACTGACAGTTCATCCTGAAATATCAAAAAGCAGTAACCTGTTTGGAGGAAGAAAAAAAAAGCAAACATAACAGTCAACCCTAATAAAAGAATAAATAGTTAATTTCTGATACCATCAATTTTAATTTTCAACTAAAACCTTAGGGGAATAATCCAATATTAAAAAATTGAGAGGCAGAAAAAGCAGTTTACTGTGAATTCATTATTAATGGAGCTCCAAAATTTGAGACCCCTAAAAAGAAGTTGACTTCAAGTTCAAGCCACTTTAGGAAACTTAAGTTCGAGTCAAATAAAATACATAATATTATGTTGATAGCTGAGTCAGGCTGAAAAAAAAATATAATCAAAAACTTGTTGCACTTCAAAACAAGATATATCATGAGATCAGCAAAGTAGCATATATCTCAAAATATTTTTTTTCCTTGCACAATAAAATTTACATTTCATCCTATTATTTTAAAAAAGTACAGGTATCAATATCTACCCTAGGAACATCACCCTTATGATCCATAAAAAAGAATATAATAATGCTCAATTTACTTCTATTACTTTCCCTTATTACTCATCATTTTTTTAAACAAAATAATAGCACTTTTTGATATTGATTCCTCCATGGTCAATTCAATATATGCCAAAATGACAATTTTGGGTATGTCATCGCCAAGTCTTTGAGAAAGATCACAATTATATTCAATACTAAGTGTAAAAACTAAAATGTCATGAACACATCAATGTGTGGCAATAAAATTCTGTTTCTCATACTTTCAAAAATTCAGCGCACAAAAAACAGTCTTTATTGAAACAGTGATTTCTTACATATAAATAGGACATATTTACATCTTTAACAAGCATGAATCTTTAAATCAGAATCCAAGATAGTAATAAAAGTATACCCTTAGGTGGGAAGTATGAATTTGATTCAGCTTTGTGAGGCCAGTCCACGACAAGAGCTCCATATCGCCTGAAGGCAGTGGTAATTTCCTCTGAAATATAAGGCACAGTCAATAACTTTCATAAAACTATTGAGTGGTATAATTTAAACATAATAAATGTCAAATAATATCAAGATGGAGAACCATAAAATGGTTACTCATATTTCAATTTTGCACTTATGAATCACACTACTGGACCAAAAGCACAAAGGAAATAAAATAAAAATACATATTAATACATAGGCTATTAATCAAAATTTTGTTTTCAATCATGTCTTATTTTCTTAGTACAAACTTTTCACCTATCTTTGAACTGCAAATTTTGTGTTCCTCTAAACACCTCTCATGACAGAATGACAAAAGTGATTGTTCAAAATTATCTCACACCCAATTCAAAATTGTAATTTATATTTTCATTATTATCATCATTACCTTCATCTATGTCAGGTGGTAATCCGCCAACAAACACTTTTCTAGAAAAACGTTCAATTCTGTCAATTCCATGGGAGCTTGGTGATGACCCTGGAGTTCCTGATAAATTTGGAAGAGTTTGTTCAAGGGAACTGTCTTCCACCAGTGGGTCTTCAATTACATGTGGCATTTTCCCTGAAACTAAATAAAATAAGTCATGTTAAAGAGCTTAAAGTGGCAATGCTATCATGGAAAATGCTTTTTAAGACGACTGCTTCAGACTTCCAGCTGAAAATAAAGATAGCTCACTCTTCCTTGCTATCTCTACATGTATCTAATCCATAACATCTTGATGTGTCAAGTAGATATTATCTCTAAAACAAAACCAATTAAAAAATATCCCCTTCTCATATCAAAGAGCAATATATACATGGTGTCTGAAAATTATGTTTCCAACATCAAATATCTTTAATATAAACATAAATATATGTGAAATATTTAACATGGTTGCTTAAATTGTAAGACTTTGATAACCATAAAGTTTCTTTTAAGACTAATGATGATCTTGTAATCACTCAATATGAATATGCGCATCATCATGATTTTTAAAACATGGGAGTCACAATGTTACACATATATTGCCATTCGTGCAGCAATATATAAACATTAATTTGTTCAATATCATCAGTTGATAATGTTGCCTTCAAACCAATATTTGAGTGATTTCTCTTAAGCCAGGATGGCAGGTATCATCGTGATGCCATTCTTGCAGAATTTACTTAAATTGTAACAAAACACATTGATAGTACTTTCGTGTTGATTAACTCTTTGGTTACCCACAAAAAAAATCCCAAACTTGTCCCAATTTGAAACTAAAGAGACATTTTGTAGAAAATTATTTCAAAGGCGAAAATTAATATTTCACTACAGCAAATTACTAATTCAAGGGCAAAACAGCATCTTTGTGATTAAGCATTCAAATGTTTAGATTATGCAAATAAATTATTGTAACCTTCAAGCCCTTTTTTTTCTATTTTTCAAAATTGAGTGATGTGACTTGTGTACATTGCCTTGGCCTGGCCTGCATCTATCACATTCTTGTACTTTAATCCCCAATTACTCCATTCTTATACCCTTGCACACACACACATGACATGAAATACTGTACAAAATATTGCACTTGGGCTTAGCATAATAACATAAAAGTAAATAAATTTTGCTGGCAAAAATGACAAACCTTTTATGTTGTCTCCATGCATTTGAACACCTTCCACACAATTAGTTTTCATGATGTCATAAAGTTGATTTTCTAATGATGGAAACTTCATAGAATCATAAGGGGCACCCATTTGCTGAGGAATAAGACGAAACATTCATTGTAACCACGGATAAGAAATAGGGTAAACAATGACAATTAACAACAATTAAGCCACCTCAACAATGTAGCATTCAGAATAAAGACAAACTATCTACGTTTATATTAATGTCTAAGAAGATTGCTTTTCCTAAATTGAAAGATAACACCTGCAACATTATTCTTTTATCTTATTATCATTATTTTGTCAAATAACTCTTGAACGCCAATGTTGCTTTTAAACTACAAAACTAGGTTAAAATGAGCATTCAAATAGCAGGGATTGAACCTTTTCACTGCAAATGATCAAAGAGCTTAATCCTTTTTCATTTAGAAAAAGTCGTGAGCCAAGTGAGATTTTTTTCAGCCTAACCTTTAATCGTAAACCACATGGGTCTTTTTCGAGCAAAAAATTTTGATCATTAACTGAGCCAGTTATCAAAATGACAGACGGAGGACGGGAATAACTAGAATAAGAAATTCCCTGGATGCCTGTCACCATTGCTTTCTTTTCATTTTATGGTAAAAGGTTAATGTCTCAACATAATATGTGAGAGGGTGTAATTTTCATCCCCCCCTCCTGTTCCCATGCAACCCCATCCATTTTAACACTCTCCTAAGAAAGTGTCTATTCAAGGATAACAATTTTCACCAATCTTTAATCTAGCTGGGATTGGCTCACTTAACTTCAAATCCTCAGTTTAACCCCATCAGTACTTCGTGGGGGCACTGTAGGCTGATCCCCTGCTTGTCAAAAATCTTGATACATAGATTTTCCAGCTCTGTATCAGGCCATGTGTACTAGTGGGGCACATACTTGCAGTTGGATACATTTTACCTGGGTCTGTGCGTCAATGCCTTCTGCTATGTAAATTGCCCTCGGCCAGACACAGAGCTGATCCCTTCGCTGTTTAATCACTGTTCTAAAGGGAACAGATAACAAAGTACTTCGGGGGTAACTTTGTGACCCCAGGTCTTTATTTGATCATTTCAAAGCATTAAATATTTCCACAGATCTTTAATATTTTCTGTATTTTCAAATAAAACAAAGTCACTCAGTTACCCCACATCTTACTGTTAGGTATAACTTTTTTTTTCTATATGAGGGATGGGGTCACTCAGCTACCCCACATCGTACTGTTAGGACTATAAAACATGGAGTACTGATAGGGTTATGGATCCATCAAAGATAGCAAGAACTTTCACTGTTTCACTTAAAATAATAAAGAAGACTTTACAAAGGAAGGTGTGTTCTGCAAATATATAAAGGACCTATTATAAATCTAGCCTAACTTTTTCTTTAAACCATTAGACATTAGATCACTAGAGGTTATTTCTTTTAGTAGATCAATATGGTGGAAGCGAGGATATCAATATATGATGAGCTAACCCTCTAAGGCATCCTAAAGCTAGAAGGGACATTTATGGCCATGCTGGCAGCCTCGAGAATATGAAATCCCAGGTTCGAATCCTGACCATGCTACCAATGAGTCCTAGTAAGAGACATTCACATTTTTACCTCAGGTTTGAACAGCTATTACTTCTAGCAGAACTGAATGTTACCAGTATGCTGTGTGATGCATGCTCCACGAGGAATGGAGAAGGATATTGAATGACAAAACCAGCTGGGGGAAAAATAGCTTCAAATGAGCATACAGTTGTTAGGGAACCCTCTCGGGCATTCCAAATCCTGAATCAAGTGTGCTTGAATTGGTACCGATCATCAGCAATGCCCTTGCTGCTTTCCTCAGTTCCAATTTAGGATTGTCAATTATTTCTACACGGGCTAACTAAGACTAGAGTGCAAGAACCACACCTCAGAAGAAAAACTGGTTATGTGGCAGTTTATTTTCAACTGGAGAGTTAATATATCTAGGCTTCAACCTCTGCAGCATCAGTTTTCGCGTGTGTAGTGTATCAGTCAAATATTGTCCATATTGTTTCACAAGGTGAAATTGAGAAATGCTGACTTTGTTAAATTAGACAAGCATTTGACATGTGGTTCCTCCATTCTTGTTATATGATGGCTATTAGCTGTTAATTAAACCTTAATAAGTAGTAAAACCTACCTGATAGGATGTAATATCATGAAACGGTGGTGCGTCATGAGGATTTTTTACACCTATAGCAGCCTGCTGCATTTGTCCTGGATAAGAGGTGCTCCTTCTGAATTTTGACGGTGCAATCAAAGACGAGGGTTGGAGTTGTACTGTAGGCTTTTTCACTGCTACTGATGCTAGCGCATTCATGTTCGGTACTGATCTGCGTTGTTGAACATTCCACGGTGGATAGAGAGATGCCTGGCATTGTTGTTGTGAAGCTGTCCATGATTGAGCTTGCATATTATTCCAGCTTGTAACCATCTGAGGATTACTACATGAATTGACACGCAGATTCTGCGGCAACTGATGGTAACTAGCAATGTTACTACTGTGGCCAGTTATAGGCCTCCCACCTTTACTGTGTTGAGACGATGCTGAGGTTTGAGGTTGATTGCAGCTAACACTGACACTTGGAGGATACTCAGAAGAAAATGTAGATGGAAATGGCTGAAAATTCGCAGAGTTGTTGTTTGAATTTTGCCGTTGAGTCAAACCATCGTCTGAAAAGTTGATGGTGCTTCTTGGCATAGAAGACCATGGTTGAGAATTGGACGAAGGAGGCTGAGACTGAGAACTGACTGCGAATTCTGCCATATGGAGACTTGCGTTTGGAACATTATTTTTCATCGACTCATAATTTTCATCTGGCACTGACCTTCTCGTTTCCATTATATTTGAAGCATTGCATACTTTTTCATTTGGACTACCATTTACTGTTGTAAACATTTGACTCCCAGTAAGCTGTTTCATGTCGTCCGAAATAGGTTCACAGCTTCTCCCTACCCTCACAACGCTCACTTAGCCACGTCTGCTACTGCTGGCCAGCCAGACGTCCTTAGAATCCTAACCAACCTCACACTCTCACATCCGAAACAAGCCCCCTTTCCAAAACTAGCAGACAGTACGAGAATTTCTCATTGGTTTATATTATCGATGTTTGAAAGATAATTTTTCATATCTTTATACAAATGGTTTACATATATTTAATTTTTCAAAATATGACACAAATTAATGTAAATTAGCCTTTTTTTGTCTTTTAGAATAAAAACAGTGAATGGTAAATACGGGCTGATAGCCAATGGAAACAGTCTTACTTTCGATATTTCTCACGGCTCGGGATTATTGTCTTCGGGAATTTTTTACAACAGAGCCAGCTCAATGAGGAGACGGGCGCATTTCAAATACTTTTCCATCGTTCAATCCCAACGCAAGCTATGGATAGATCATTACGATTTTATGGACATCGCTTGACAAACATACACAAGAAAAAATGCGCTTGAATGTTCCTCCTATACATTTTGTTTTTCAGTTGGGAAACGTTGCGTTCAGGTTAAGCCTAACCCAAACGAAACGCGGAATGGTGGAAGTCACTTTGATTGAAAACCCCAAAGGCGTGTTATTTATTTTAAAAGCCATGACCCTGTTTAAAGTGCTGTTCATATTTGACAAAGAACAAATAATCAAATATTGCATTTCAAACTTTGCACTGTCAATGCGTTGGCTAGTTTGCGCACTCAATCAAGTGAATGGTACCCGCACGCATGCCACCCGCACTAAACTGTCCGTGTCAGCTTGACCTTTTTTGTGACGTTAGTTTATTAAAATGTATTGTTTGTTTTGTGTTTTCTTAATTTGGTTGATTGATTTGTTGAGGTTGCTGTTGTTTTAGTTTGTTTTGTTTCTGGTTTTTCCTTTGGTTTTTTGTTGTGTTTTTGTTTTGTTTTTGGGGTTTTTTTGTTTGGTTTGGGGTTTGTTTGGTTTTTTGGGGGGAGGTTGTGTTTTTGTTTGGTTTGGGGTTGGTTTGGTTTATTGGGGGGGGGGGGGTGTTTGGTTGATTTGTTTTGTTTGTTTGTTTGTTTCTTTTGGGGGTGGGGGTATTGGTTTTGTTGCTTTG
>JARFNW010139042.1:0-10550 GCA_031763155.1 Dirona albolineata | reverse complement strand
GTTGGGGGGGTCGCGAGGGCAAAACCTGGTAGAAACCGTCGTCGCCCCCCCCCCCCCCCCAAGACCTTGATCCCTCTTTGCGGCGCTGCACTACGGCTAACGCCTGAGTTATTCCGGTCTACCCTCGGAATAGACCCTAAAGACATCCCCCCCCCCACCCCCCGGATTAATAAAGGGAATTTATTTATTTATTTGTCTATTTACTCATTGCGTATTATACATTCTTATTACAAACGTGAATGTCGTTTTGAAGTTTAAGCAAGGCCTGTTGAAAAATACTTGGTCTAAGCCATAACGCCATACATAGATCAATGGTTGAAGCCTCTCACCATGTTACTACCGTGGAATGATGATAACACTGTTATTGGAATGACATTAGACGTATTTTAAATAATTTGAGTAATATACGTATATCTAAAGGAAAACAAAACAAACGACAACAGCAACAACAACAAACAAAAAAACCCCCAAAAAACAAAACAAACAAACAAAACCCCCCAAAACAAACAAACCCACAAGAACTAACTAATATGTACCCCCACAATATACGTGTTGAGCATGTCCCATAAAAAGCACGACAGTCAGTGAATTGGGCGGCCCAGAATGAAATTTAACAATATATTTTGTAAATGCACTTTAGCCAATTTACTTCACAAGGAAAATTGTTTATACAGCTGTCTTTCATTTGCCTCAAAGTCGAACAAAATTCACAGAACACTATTTATTGTCTTAATTATACTACTATACTTATTAATTTCCATTTGGTATATTCTGGGCATCCGTGACAACGAAATGGCACTAGTTACTTTAGCTCGTCTACCCGTGCCATTATCGAGGCCTGTGTTACAGTACAGGGACCGTCTTGGTACTAAAATTTAGTCTCCTCAGCATAGTCCCTAGGCATGAGTTGTTTTTTTCTTCTTCAGATTTACGCTCACTCGCATAATAATAATATATTAATCCCTTTAGACGAAAACAGTTGATTGAACATGGGACTATAATTTCTAGACTGGCACCCTATGCATTGGATAGAAAATTGTGGCGGTTAGTGGATGGAAGGTAGTAAGTAGTATGGAGAGGTGCACACACACACACACCACATGGTATTTTTATCTTGTTTTCGTTCACTTTCGATGTCTACTTTAAATTGTAATTCCTGTCATGGCCACGAACGCTGTCGTCTGCAGGAGTTGGTCTTTTGTGTCCCAGAGCTTCTCCAGCAGAGGGGCCTCACTGGTCCATATGGTCTTTCTGTGTCTCAAACAGTGGGCACGACTGTAGATAGTGTTGTACAGTTTGTGGGCTGCTTTCACATTGGCAGTCTGGGGACTGTACAACTTTCAGTTTGCTCAGTTCGTAGTCGAAAAATGGTGGTTTGTAATAATTCACCGGTGCTCAAAAGTCAGTGAGAAAATGTTATGGTTCTACCAGGGTTATTTCCCTTTCATTAAGGCTAAAGCTAAACCCAATTCTGCAACAAACGGAAACCATACACACAATTTAAATTTTACCCAGGCGGTCCCCCATCTATTCACTAGCCATGATAAAAGTTGCTTGTAAACACCAACCGTGGAGTCGTGTTCACTGTTCGGCCACCGACGATAGGGAACAAGACACACAAAACCCCCACAGCCAAACATAACCACAACAAAACCATAACTAACCAACACAATGAACTCAAACGATTTCACATTGCATTTACATTATATATATTATATTATATTAATTTTTCTTCACCTCGAAACAATTGGACAAATCCCTCAGAAAACAAAAGTTCTCATAGCACGCCAAGTATAAAACCCACATTATACTTTAAATGTAACATTGGTTAACATGGGAATATTTATCTGAACACAACCAGTATTATTCCAAATTAGTAATCATGCAAATTTGTTAGTATGATAAAGAAATTAATCTGGTTATCACGCAGATGAATCTGCATCCTTGAATAACACACATTAAAACATACAAAATTACATTAATATCTTTTTATATTCTTCCTTTAAAAAGTATATATATGATGGGCATATGGCAGCAAAAACAACACCTGCCATCCACATCACATTACAAAAACAAACCCTTACCCTAACTCAAAATGTAGGCCTAACACATCACTGCACAGGAACTTAGTCAAATAAATCCAACAATAAAAGAACTCAACTAATTTTTTTGGACAAAAATGGAATTTGTTGAACATCTTCTTTTCAACTACCCAAATTGATGTAGAGAACAGAGACACCGCCTTCTTCTTCCATGTCACCACTCACAACCCACTCTAAGCAGAAGCAGCACGATTGAAAAAAGACTTTCTGAATCAATTTGGGAAAATATAATCTATAACGTTAAAGAAGAGTACTCTGCTTATGACAAAAGATATCTACAAATAGCAGCAGTTCTACTTTAAAAAAATGTTAATATGCAACCCAATGAGGGGAACATTGGACTCTCCCCTTCAAGAGTGTTGATCCCCAGTAATATTAACTTCTTCAATTTGTTCAACTTCTTGGTATTCATAAAATGTTTAAATGATTCTAGGATTTAAGGGAAGTAAAAATATTTCTACTAAATATCATGAGGCAAGATGATCTATGGAACGATTTCAAGGATCCAAAATAAGTAGTGACATAAAAGAAACCAATACAATAACATGTCTTGTAAGAAATGTTTAAAAAACAGCATTGAATGAATAGGACATGTTGTATATTTAATACTGGCTCAGTGGTTCTTGTTCACATCATATTTACCAATAATAGAATCGATTTACGAGATCTAGAGCTGATCCCAGGTATTGGGAAAGAAACCACCACCATCATGGAATAGTGTGACAGGTCACATCTCAAAAGCTCGTTTCTTTGGATATGCCATTCATTTCTCCCCCAGGCAATTTCTGCCCCAAGATTTATAAAAACAATTGTGCAATATGATCTTAAAACATTTATGAATATTGTAACACATTTATAGAAATGAAACAATACATTCACACAGGCACTCACACACTAACTTTTCAAAGACAGACAATGTGCAATATTGACGTGAGAGCAATTCGATGCGTCTCAATCTTTGTTATATACTTATCATGATCTTGCAAATTTTGTTAAAACATGCAGGACAATAATTGTGATTCAATAACCAATATTGTGCAACCAAAAAAAACCACAAGTAATTTTTTTGCTTTGTATTAGAATATTAATACCATCTCTCATCTGCATCTGTATCGTAGTGTAACGTTCAATAATCCAATGTCGATTTGGAGGAAGGGATCCCAAATAATAAGCTGTATTCTAAATTTGAATGAACTAATGCTACGTATGCTGTTCGGCGGGGATTAATTGGATAATGCTTAAGATTTCGTCTGATGAAGCACTTCCTTGAGGGGCTTGAAAGTATAAAACACTTTTTTTTGCATTAAAACGCATGTCCGACAAGTCTCGATTTTTTAGATCTGACTGCAGAACAAGGTTGTCTTCATGGTTCTCAGTTGGTCTCTATAGTAAGCAGTCATCTGCAAATAGCAAAACATTTGATGTTGTTCTGGTAGGTCGTCGATATGACAGATGAATAACAAAGGCCTGAGCACCGTTCCCTGAGGGACACCAGATTCGACTATCGCTTTACATGATGATTCACCTTCTACGACTAATTTCATCATATGATTACATAAGAATGATCTTATCCAAGAAAGTTTCATTCAACTGAACATGCCATTATGACACAATCTATATGATTAGACCTAAAATGAATAACATGACTTGTATTGATAACAACCACACTTTAAATCCTTTGCCTGCTTGTAATTTGTAATGAAAAATTGCATTCTGATTCAATACATTTAGTATGCTTGGAAAGTAAATATGGCAAGAAATATCACTACATCAAAGACTAATAAAGCTAATATAAAAAATATATGATGCCAATTAATTGTAATTATAAATAATCTGTGCATTTTGGATCAAGGTGTAAATGGCATACAATAATTGAGCTACAGGTGAAGCAATACACCACAGAAAAAAAGAAAATGTATTACATTTAGAGGCACAACCTTTGGCATACAGAATTTCAAGAGTGATTTTTGATTAAATCAAAGATTTTTGACATAGTGGTAAAACTTTCAAACATTGCAACGCCAAAGGGACAAATAACAATGCTATTCAAGATCTCAGATTCTGCCTGTAGCTGTAATCCAAAATCATATAATTATTGTAAGCTTTTTGATACAAATTTAATGTAAAATAAAATGACGAAAGAGCACCAACACTATATAGTCTATTTGTGTTAGAAACACTATATGAAAACATCTATGAACAAAACTCAAAATGACGCAAACATCCTTGTATGGAGCTATCACCTAGGTCTTTGTTTGTTTCAAAACTGTTATGTATAAGAGTATAAATCTTTGTTTTCAATGGTAGCACAGCGAAAGAGAGTCAAAAGGACATTACAAGGTAACTTTTTTTACTACAATTACAATAACCGACACAAAAGGTGCCGTAATAATTCCTAGCTTATTTGTTATAAGTTCCCTTTAGTACGGTGATTAAACAGTGTAAGGACCAGCTCTATGTGGACAGTGTACAAAAAAAAAAAGGCATCAATGTTGCAGACCTGGATGAAATTTATCCCGGTAAGTGCAATTGGGTGCCCGTCCAATACACACAGAGCTTGGAAATCTATGAGTCAAGAGTATTACGGCAAGAAAGAGATCACCCCACTGTGCCAATAAACCTTGTTATGTACAAGAAGCAATACATTGTAAAAATATTAATTTATATGAAAAATCTACAAATAAAAATTAATAACTGAGAGCTTACCTCGTTTTTCTAAAGATGAGAGTAGTAAACAAAGATGCATTAGTTTCTAGATTGTGAGATCACGTATTTAAAACATGTCAAACAGACTGATGACAAATGTCACATGGTACATAATTTAATTATAACCTTTCCTTACCCTAACCATCCACATATCGGTGGGACACTTATTTGCCATTGTCTCAAGCCACCGGTGGCAGATTTCTAACAAATTAAATAGCTGTTCTATAATTGAACCGGCATCCGTCTACGACTTCCATTAATGGAATAGATAATTTTATCAAGGTGTCTACACCCTTGCAGAAAAACATCTATGTAATTTGACTGTTTACTCAACATTAAAACACAAGGAAACAAATGCCACGGCTATATTATCATATTCATATAATGAGTTTGATTTCGGGAATGCTGAATATCACGTCAGTGAAAGTGAGAATGATTCGAATGACACCATGCAGTGTGGTGAATCGAGTTTGTTGTGTTTTATAGTTGAATAAACAGTCAAATTACACAGATTTTTCACCGCAAGGGGATAAATGATCTACCTCATTTACGGAATTGACAGCCAGTCGTTCATTACAGAATAATAACAGCTATTTCATTTGCTAGAAATCAAACACATCCACAATCAGTATTTCAGGACATCCAGGTTATTATCCTATACCAGTACCACACAAACATGAAATTAATAAACTACATTTATTACTTTGATCCCTTCTATTCCAATTGATATGTTATGGTGTGATTGTAAGAGCTGTATTTACAGCAGAGAGAGAATAAATTGGCAACTATAAAAAGCACCTTGGCAGTGGGATTGTTTTACCGACAATGACTAAGCCATCACAGTTTGGCACTGTTTGCTTGAGAGTGGTTGGAAACAGAATGTAATTTGTGACTGTCACAAATATTTTAAAACAATTTTATAAATGTAACCTATAAAACTGTGAAAGTGCAAAATGAGGGAGAGTACACAATTTATCATTGATGAGCAACAAAATCCCACCTCTTTGTTTGTAACATAACCCAAGCAAAATAATTTGAAGAAAGTAAAAAAACAAACTTCTTTATAACAATTGACTGCAAGAAAAATAATTGGAATAAATATTGACTATCACAAAACATATTTAATCAAAATTTTTACGGTGGACTGATGGTCACAAAACATTTACAAACACTTTAACGAATATCACAGTCTGACTGGAATATGCTTCACAATTGTCGAAAGGATGTTGAAGAATCTTATCTAAAATATATCATCAGAAATAATTTACAAGTTAAACAGTTTTTCACAAAGACATCCCCTACGCTGAAACATGTTGACAATTAATAATCATTTTCAATTAATAGTGAGATTTGTTCTGGTTTCGACTTCATAAATGCAACAACATCAAAACCAAATTGTTTGATGCAAGTTTTGTTTTTTTTAAAGAAAAAAGAATAATGCCTTCGATTTCGATGCATCATATTGCATGTACCTTTAAAACATTTACAGAAATATACTGTTGTACAATGTACATCACTTGATAAAGAGATGACATATGAAGCAACTCAACAAGACATTCAGGAAACATAATCACTACAAGAAATTCAACATACTAAAAGGACAATGCTGTGGTTTGTATTTGCATAGATACATAGTGCATAAAACAAAGAAAAATCATTGTGTGGTTCCATAATATAATCAACATGCAATTTACAGAAAAGAAACAGACAATGGTATCACTTCTAGTAACAACGCTCAATGCAGGGGCTTAGTATTCAAGTGGATAAGATTTTGTACTTGAGATCATAACGTGTGAACATTTTGACCTGACCACAGCACAGTTAACAAGAAAAGTTATTTTACTCTCATTCTCATCCCCAACCCTAATTTTTCTAAAAAGAATGCAACCCAGCATGAACAACAGTGAAACTGTTTGATCTATCAACCTGTTAATACAAACATCAATTCTCCATTTATATGCAAAGAAATTGAAATAAGCTCTGAGTAGAATTTATAGCTTCTCGGTTTTTGTTTCTTTACAGAAGCAGCAGGCAGAGGCTATTTGACATTATCAAGGTGGAGACAACCCCAGTTATCTTGTCTTCTAAAGTAAACCTAGGTAATGGTGAGGGTTGCCCCAGCTAGTAACACAAGGGGACTTTTTATATCATATTAGAAACCAATTTCGATACAAAAAACAGCCATTGAAACCAATCAGCTTGCAAATGTGAAATCGGTCTCTAGAAACCTTGTGCTGCCTCTTTTTAAATGTTCTTTTCACAAATACATTACTTTAAAATTTAATCAGTGGTGGGAAAATACAGTGTCAACAATATGTTCTATCTTGCATAACATCTCAAGTAACAAGTTAACAAAAAAAGTAAGTTTAAACGCACGGCAGACTAGCTAAGATTGAAGTAAAATGAGATAGAGGCAAGTAAGAGAATCTCTTATTAACTTTTAAAATTGTAAAAATAACATCAGTAACTAGATTCATATTCCATATGCATAAACACTCAACATATTTTGTCCGTTTATGTTTGGCATCATCCCACTTTCAACCATGTTGCAATGATAGTGTTTCACTGAGTGAACAGGTGACAGTCAATGGACGTGGACACTGGTTTTCAAAAACCTGTTCAAATGAAATGACTATGACTCCCTCCCATCAATGATATAAACACAAAACATAATCATAATAATATACTCTTATTCTACATACAACTCGCCCTACAACTACAAGACAAATGTGACCAAGGTCAACACTCAAAATTTTAACATAGATTAAATGGCACAAAAATAGTAACTTTGGTGGAAAAAATAAGATTTTACAAATTTGGTTTAAGGTGCTTGCAATGCAAGAATGAGGTCATAGAATCACAACGAACAATTGAGAGTCAAAGCCAAGACCTCAAGAGCAATGGCTTAGATTCCTTGGCCGCAGTGCCCCTGGGAATGAATTATTTTGACAATATGAGGAGGCAAAAAAGACAGGTGACACTGAAATGTGTCGCCTACTATTAGCTTTATGCTGTTTCCTTTTTTTCTTTGTGAAAAGGAATGATAATGGAGCTGATAAAGCGTAAAGAATCTCCATAAAGTAATGTGATGGTAGTTGTTGACGATGTCATTTATAAAAACAAACCCAAAACATCCACAGATTTACATTATTAATACATGACAAAAGAACAGACAATATTTATTTTTCCATTCGCAAATCATGAATAACCAGTTGGCACAGCACAAGCATATGACATTATGAAATATATACAGTGATATTGAGGTAATTACCAAAATGTCAAACTTTCTGAACACAATTCAAGGCATAACGTAGAGTGATTTATCATTCACTTCCACTATTTGAAGTGGCCACTAATCTTTTGACCTTCCCCAGAATAAAAATAGTAATGAGCATCACAGATTACACTGAGCATTCAACTTGTCGAATGTTAGATGGGAAAAAAAGAAAAAAAGGGGAACATTCAAACTTGAAATTATCACACCAGAGAATTTAAAATAAGCTTTTCTTATGTTAGTAGTACACAGCCCTCTCAATTATTTATCAAAACCACCATTAGTTCTATTAGAATATTTGAGTACACCTATAATTTGCAAATATATATTAAGAGTGACCATAGACATTTGTTTCTGATAATTGAATATTAATTTCAGATCACCTTTTTAAAAACCCATGGATCCATTCATTCAAATTGTGGATTATAATGAACAAATCATAAATATTACTATTCAGAATCACGGCTCAGATTCGGACAACAGTTAGGTCAAAAACTTCAACAAGCTATAATTTTAGTTTAAAAGATAATTTTTGTTGTGATTTGGATTGTGAAACAAGTCAAATTTAAAATTTTTTCATGAAAAGAGGTAGCATCCAGATAGGGTCAAAAACTGGTGGCAAAGTAAGGGTTAATTTCTAAGTCCAACCTTTAACAATACAATGTGGAAGACTCAATTTAAATTGATATTCTCATTTAACCATTTCCCCCCCTGAGACAACCTTGCTGACAAGTCTCCAACAAAAGGGAGATAATAAAGAAAATCAATCCCCCAAACAAATCCAAATGCCATTTTCCAACATTGGTATAATTTTTTCACCCTCAAATAGTGATTTTTTTGTTTCCAGTCATGGGCTACACACATATCTGCAAATGTTCATATCAATATGTCCAAAAATAAGGAAAGTTAGGTAGTGCAACCCCTTAACTCCTTGATTGTCACATTTATTTTCATCAAACTTGTTCATATTATCTGAATCGTACACTGAGCCTCTCGATACATTCCCAAAATGTCAACCATTTCATCAAATCGAGTTGAAAAAATCGATTAAGTTTAAAATTCACCAAAAAGAAATCAACCAAAAGTTTGATAGTTAGTATAAAAACCCCCAGATGTGACGGTTATTTCCGGTACATTTTTTTTATTGCCTATAGACAGAAACTGTCCCCGAAGCAACTATGCCTGAACCAGCCACTCTCTGCGACTGTGATGTCTGCCAGAAGCAGCGACGCACAGTGAGCATAAAAGGGAAATGGTTAAGTAGTAATACGTAATAAACTAAAACTATAAATCTAATGTGCAATTAGGATCCAGCAAATTCCTATGAGTATCATGAAATAAAACCTTGAGCCTTTGTGTAGCGTACCCCCTGCTCCATTTGATCTGGCTCCGTCATGAAATAGGACATGGATGGAACACGTGGCACACTGCTTTTGCCAGGACAACATCGAAGATGCTTCATGTAGATGCCGATGGCTGCTGCAACCACAATTAAACAGAAAACTAAAAGGTACTCAGTGTCAACTAAACGTGACAGCTTCTGCCAAGACCCTATTGCTGTTTGGCCCTCAACCAAGTGCTGCTTTTCTATGTCTCTGAGAGGTAAAAATCTGGTCCTGTAGATGAGGGCGCCTAAAGTCCACCCTACATCTTGACCTTTCACCAGCTGGGCCGAGGTCAGCTTGGAGTAGGAGTGAGAGAAGCCAAATGCCTTGTGGAAAACATCGACCATCCAAGATGATTTAAAACATTGATACCTGAGAATCAAAAGGCAAAACATCATGAGTGAAACAATTTAGGGTGGGTGAACACTGAAAGCCAACAAGCAAGAAAAAAAAATTGTGTTTGCACTTGAAGAGATAAAGTTATCATTGACATTCACTTCATTAATCTAATTGTTTTGCTTTTGTCTTAATCAAAATGGAAGCTACAGTACACAGATAACTACTTCAACATCTAATACTAATACTTTGTTGTTGCTGCTTAAATTAGCTTTAACTGCAAGCATAGTACTTACAATTTCAATGCACTAATTTGCAAAAGGCGGGCTCACCCATCACTGCAAATTCCACACATCATTCATGAATCAGCACTATTGTGTTTTGTTTGAAGATGTTTAATATTCTATTAAAAGTTTCCTGATGTGATGTTTCCGTGATTTCTGTAGAAAGAGAATTCCAACCCCTGATCGTTTTTGGGAAGAAACTGTTCTTTCGTATTTCTGTTTTGTATAATGGTAGTCGGAATTTATTTTGGTGATAAGTTCTGCTGTTGTATCTTGTGTTGAGTTTCTCAAAGTATTCTGGTATCTGTATTGCTGAATCATTACTATGAAACGCTTTGTGGAATATTCTTAGCTGTTTGTCTTTGTATCTCTGTTCAAGCGTAGTTCACCCAAGTTGCTCTAACGCTGTTGTGACACATCCTGGTTCCTTTGACCGGCAATTGGTGACAAATCTGGCTGCTGT
>JARFNW010139020.1:0-10552 GCA_031763155.1 Dirona albolineata | reverse complement strand
GTAGTTTGGATACAGTTGACATCTTTTGATTGGTATGCGATAGCGATGTCATCTGCATAGCCAAATTTGAGGGCATTTGGTCACATGAGGCCTCATTTGAGGGCATTGGTCACATGAGGCCACATTTGAGGGCATTGGTCACATGAGGCCACATTTGAGGCCACATGGGTATAACATCAGTATCCGACCACCACTTTGTCCATCGTCATTTGCTTCACTTTGTCACAAACATGCACACATTTTTTTGATGTTTTTCTCAGCTAATCAACGCTCTGCTGAGAAATGATCCCAATTGTTTCCATCAATTAATGTCTAAAATTTTCAGTTTTATTTTTTGTTCTGCATCACATTTCACATACTACTTAGTAGACCAGTTCTTAGAGGACAAGAAACCCACATTTTTATGTGGATTTCACCTTGGTTACAAGATGAACGTACAGTAGGAAATGTCACCTTTAGTTTATCTTAGAATGATGACAGGGTTTTAAGTTTGGGGGGAAAATTAATTTTCTCTTTGTTGTGTAAACGTATGTGCAATATGACTAGCGGTTCAAATCTAGGGACAATAGAGACCAATAGCATCAAAGTGATATTTCGAATTATGACTATTTTTGATTTTCTTCATTTCAGGTTGTTGATGGCAATGATTCTATTTCTGCAATACACGATAATATTTACAAGATGGCAACGGAGTCCGTTGCTCAGGCGGAGAAAGGGCCAATCTCTCTCCTGTGGACTAAAGATTCTAATTCCAATTAATAATTGGTTTATCTTCTTTGGCAGTGTGTGAGTGACAGTTGTGTGATAATTGAACTGGAATGAGGGATGTTTTTAAGCTTATGAATTGCTTTGATTAATAACCCACTGTACAGACAGTTGTAAATACTGAATTATATTCAAGAGCATTTGGAATGGAAACATCTATTTGTCAATGTTATGAAACTTGTGTAAGTCTATTTTTTTGCTGTTGTTGACTGAAAGTTTTGAGTCAAACCATTTGTCAGTGATATTTTTCTATTTATATTTGGCAGTATTAACATTAACTGACTCATTACTCTTCATTGCGCTTGGTTAATTTTTATGGGTGTGACGTGACTTCAATGAGTTGAATGTGCCCACTGAGGTGTTAAAGTATTGAAGCTCTTTTACCATGAAGAGCACATAGGACATATTCCATTGTGCAAGAAGGGGGCAATGTTGTAAAAGGACAGCAGCTTTCAGAATGAAGACAGGCCGACCTGATCTTGTTTCAATTTATTATTTGTAAAAAGGTCTTAGTTTAGGTTGCTAATGGAGCAAAGAGTGAGAGCTATACATTCTTTGTTGAAAGAAGAATATTTAGACGAGACAAAAGAAAGAAAATGAGGTGAGATTGATGATGATTTCGATGAGTGGGTCAGCCATTGGTATTGACTTTGAAGTGCCACAAAGTAACTAGTCAAAATGTGAAGACAAATTTCAAGGTAAGGTATATGTTCATTGTATTTTTTTTTACAATTTATTTGTGCACAGGGGATATTCATATGTCATGCACCATAACAAACGCAATTATTTTTCTTCCTGGATATATTTTTTTGGGACACTTACTTTTGAATTGATGTTATAGTTATGATAATTTTTTATGCTATGGCTGAATGTTTCAGGGAAGAAATCTGTGGAAGCCTGAATGGTAACGGGTTAAACCACTGGGGCTTAATTAATTAGATGCGATGGCCGAGTGGTTAGACAGCGGATTCGTCGTGAAGGTCGTAGCCCATTCACCTCAGTTTTTTTTTTTGCAAGAATCTACTCCAATTGCCTCACTCGATCAAGATGTAGAAATGGGTACCAGCTTACAGCTGGGGAAGGAAAAGGAATCTGATAAACAAGCTTCCGGGTGACATATTTTATCCGTGTCCACTTCACGCAACGGAAACCGGAATATGTACCGGCTCTATGGGCCTCAAGGATTTTTTTATGAATATTTTTAAAAAATTAATTAATTAATTAGAGTTGTCTCATACATTTCATAATAACTTTTTATCTGTTATATGTTTTGATTATTGGTATTAATTCCCGTGTTTGATTTATAAGACAGATATGGAATTAAACAATAAAAGAGGCAGAGAGTAGATGCCCATGCCAAAATTTCATGATGAAAATATTGAAAATAAATTACATTTCCAAATGAAGTACTACTCTACCAGACCACTATTATTACTTTGTTTTTCTACATTTTATTCTCTTTAAGTTCAAAGGATTTTAGTCTTTTGTTTTGTTACCCATACCCCTTTATGCAACAAAGTAATAAATAGTGGTGTGTAAAGAAGGCTTCAAAAAGAGACATTACATTAAATTAGCGTTCAGGGTTTCCCCTTTATCAAAGAACATATGATGAAAATACAAATAAAAAAATGGATAGAGGGGAGAAGAGTGTATCTAGGTTCTCCCCTCAGAAAAAATAATGACGTGCCATACCAATAGAGATGCCAAAAGAGATGCCAAAATGGTGCAAACTTTTATTTTGTATTTTCATTGTATGTTCTTTGATTAAGGGGAAACCCGAAACGTTAATTTAATGTAATTTGTCTCTTTTTGAAGCCTTCTTTACACACCACTATTGCTTACTTTTTACTGGCTTCCAGCAGCCTCACCACGTTGCTTTATACAACAAAGCAGTGTAGAGGCTAGCTCCATGCCCAAAAGTACAAGGGCACACTAACATTAAAGCACGAGGTGCCCTGACAATTATGCATGGCTGAACATTAGCTGGAAAACCTATGGATTTAGAAATGGAAGTTGAGCATGGGATCTGTCCGCTGTGTCCAGAAACCTTTGTTGAGCAACATAACATGCAGTGTTGACTGATCTCTGGGAAATGGGAAACCCAAGCAAACAGATTTCACCTATTGGAAAATGTTGCAGTGCCAGCAAGAGTGAGAGACAATAAACAAGAATAGAGAAATGATTGCCAAAAGGGGGGGATCGAATCCATGCCTCCAGAGGCTACACCACACTGCCTTACATTACCAGCAACTCCAGCTGAGCTATGTTGTCACTCACGTTGTCTTTCTAGCACCCTCATCTGATCATGCTTTCCAACGCATGTACCCCTTCTATCTTCCTGATCGGTGTACAGTTGCCGACAGGAATATAGGAGCAAAAATGAGGTGGGCTGTCTTAAGCTGGTAATCCGTAAAAGGGAAAAAGTATGAGTAATAATAATATAGCTTCGTATGTGACGATAAATAATACAAAAAGGGGAAACCCTTGAATTGTTTATCCTCACATACAGAGCTGTATTGTTGCGCACATTTTTTCCCGACGGAAAAATCAAGAAAGTAGTAGACGCTATATAAAATTATTTTAATTATATTATTAATTCATGGCGTCATTTTAAAAATATACTGCATTAGTGCAAGAATGGCATAAAAATTAAAATGACACTGACACAGAATGTTTTTGGTTTTTTAAAATTTTGTTTTATTATTATATTATTGAATACCATCATTGAATATAAACCACATGTTTTTCCAGATGACATTTGTACACGTGTGCAATGAAGCACTGTCATCATATAATAACATTTGAATACTGTATACATAATCGACTTGATTTTGAATGAGGATAATGATAACATTAAATAGAATCATGTCTGAAAGTTTATTACATAATTGCTTACGGGACTATGTATATGGGCACACATTCATGCTATATTGTGAGAGTGCCCATATCCATAATTCGTAAGCGATTGTGTAAACACTTATCACTGGTGACATAAAAATGCAATCAATCCTACAAGAAAAGAATGTAGTTCAATAACAATATCTAGATCTAATGCACAAAGCAATATGAATAAAGGGAATGAAGTGAAGGGGGTGGCGGTTGAGAGATTAAGATAGCGTAGTCAACACTCCTCCACAGCAGAGGTCACAGGTTTAAAACCTAACCCAGTCAACTAGTTTTTCTTGGGCAAGAAACTTTACTGCACTTGCTTCTGATTACTCTACCCAGACGAGAAGTAATCTGCGATAGACCACCGTCTTGTCAAGAAGCGTGACATTGACATAATGACATACGTTGTATTATTGTTTACTCTAACTCTAATGGGGAGTCCATGGTGCAGTGACTAAGTCACGAGTCATACGCCTCTAGTTTAAGAGGTCGCAGTTGCAGGTTTGAATCCCGGTTGAAACACTCTTTTATTTCTCTCAAGATCTTGACCCCACTGTTGTGCTGCATGGCGGTTAACGCCTGGGTTATGCCGGTCTACCGTCAGAATAAACCCAAAAGACAAATTTCCACCCTGGAATGAATAAAAAGGGAATTTATTTATTTAACTGCTCCGTACACCGGTCATATCATTGGCCTCAAGGCTATTCAGGACTTCATTTTATTTTTACCGGTAGGTATATTATTTATATATATATATATATATGTATGTATATATATATTATAGGCAGGACTTAAATATGACAGGTAGACCACAAGGATAACAAGTCGTATTTTACACATTTGGTATTGTTAAAACACAAACTGGAGTCCTTCTTTTTCAATGGTACCTACATATATAATTTATTATTATGAGTACAACAATGGCTTGGAATGTAGAGGCCACATGAAGTCAGTAGTAGGAGTAGAAGAACTGAAATACCTATTTATTTGGTGAACCTAGGCGGCCCAGCGGTTGGGCTGCTGGCCTCAAGATGGTGAGATCCCTGGTTCAAATCCTGACATAAGCTATTCATGTTGACTCCTTGGGAAAACTCTTCACACATTATTTCCTCACTTGACTTGTGTGAGAATGAGTGGTACCCAGCAACAGGCAGAGAAAAATATTGTCAGTGTCGTCATACAATTAGTATGTTGAATGATAAGCCTAATAGTCTGCCGTCCTGTATGCTCCCCCCAGGAATTGAGAAGGATATTGAATGACATGGCCTGCTGGGGGAATCAATGATGCCTGTGCTTGTACAGGGATATAAACTATAAACCCATTTTTATCGGAGAATTTTGCAACTTGTGTTGTTTCACTTGGCCTGCCTACCACTACCAAAAATCATACCAAGCTTGATTTCTAAAAATCATGACATATTTAACGCTTTATTTCAATAACTGTTTGCAGTTCAATAAGAATCAACATTCGTTTATGAAAATATAGTCAGTAAATTCTATAAACTTACTCAACAGCAAGGCACGTAAATACAGTATTAAAAAAATGAAATCTCATCTAGTCATTAATAAAGTAATTTTGTTTTATGAAATAAATGAAATGACAAGCAAGAAACTGATACAAAATGATTTTTTAAAAACCCAATCCACCAGCGAGTATATATTTATCATAAATAATTGAACATCTAAAAGCAATTAGATAAGACCGGTAATAAATTCACTTCTACAGAATAAATAAAATAAATCTATAAATTTACAGTAAAATCTTGATTAATTCAAAATATTGTTTAAAAAAATCAATTTCTCACAAACAAGATATGATGATAATAATAATAATAATGATAATAATAATAATGATAATAATAATAATAAAAATAATAACAGGCTTTCTCTTTTAATGGCAGCAATGTGTTGTCATCACAAAATTTTATTTTTAAAACCTGTTCAGAATTGAATTTGATGTTAAAGTTAAAGCGCTCTGTAATTTCATAGTTCACAGGTGTCATCAGTACCATGCATAAGATTAAGACCCCATTGGTTGTATCGCTCGCCCAATATGGCAAAATCGTTTTTGGTGATCATCACTC
Organism: Dirona albolineata; assembly: GCA_031763155.1. Lineage (NCBI taxonomy): Eukaryota > Metazoa > Mollusca > Gastropoda > Nudibranchia > Dironidae > Dirona > Dirona albolineata. Next base: position 4,814 of record JARFNW010139020.1, on the reverse strand, counting down.
CAATCTCCAATGGAAACAATAATCTGAATTTGTTATTCATGAACAAACATAAATTCAAATATACACATATAACGTAATTTATGAATAGCATCTAAAAAATTATTATAAAAAGTAAAACATTTGCAATTTTTAACAGTATGACGAATTATGTAGATGAAGAACATATAATATATTATACTCTGTACTGTATGTGGGTGCATAATGGCATTCCTTTGGTCGTATCTTTGTTGTAGAATAATAAATATGTAACCAAGGTCACATGACCTGTGAAGCTGGGCTGTAGGAACCCTGCATCAAAAGGTTGTAAAATTACCATAAACACGTCGTAAACACGTCACCTGAGCTGTAGTAGCACTGCTAAAATGATTGTAAAATTACAGTAAATTTGGTCACATGAGTTACAGTTATTGTAAATTGTAGAGTTAGTAAGTAAATAAGAAAAAGAAAATAGTGGCTCAGATTTTGGTAGCTTTAAGTCATTGAATAATAAGCCAGACAGTAAAATCTTGGAATGTCATTGACAAGCCAGACAGTAAAATCTTGGAATGTCATAGACAACAGTATATTATTATCGCTTTTATCTTCATGCACTTTCTATTTCTCCAGCATTATTACTTAAAAGAGAATTTGCTTTGTAACAAAATGATTCTATTACTATTAAGTAATATCTCATTATTAATATTTTCAAGATTGGGGCGAGGGAAAGATGTTTTGTTATGGTCTATTTACAAAATGGCAAAGTAGGAATGAAATGTTGATCGCAAAAGTTGAAAAACTAAAATGTTAAATTCGTCGTGCCTTTTAAAAACCATTCTTAAGCTATCGGTGTTATTTCCTTCATCAAAAATAATTGTCTTGCAAAAATGAGTTTTGAGGGTGGTTGAATGCTTGATTAGCCCTACAGATAATTGTATTCATTGATAATGAAACAAATTGCCTAGTAAAAATAGCCAATTTTGCAACAAAAAAAAGGGCAAGTAAAATATTTCACAAAGCATCCCTTGACTCTTCACATTCGAATTCAATAAATTTTATTAGACATAATCATTTTGTGCAAAAATCACCTTTTCTTGGTTTCTGTAACGATGAGATATTTCTTGATAATGAGTAACTGATGAATTACATTGACCAGATATATTTATTTTGAATTTGAAAACAATGAAAGGAAAAAAAACAAAAACCTACCCATCACTTCCCCTTCCATGAAGACAAAATAATTGCAGCAAATAAATTGCAAAAAATTGGGGACGCAAACTGTAGGTACATCTTTCCATGAACACAAGTCTTGTTACGACATCCTGTCGACTTCCCATTTTCCTCGACAACACAGGGCAAATCTCAATTATAATTTGGACCTTTACAGCTTGGCTGACTAGTAAACACCCAAAGAGGCAAATGAAAAGATTAATACTAGGTGTAGGTAAGCATGCGAGGACAACCCATATCCACAAAGTTAAAACTTATGTGGTGCTTATAATAATTATAATATATAAAGTGCATGATGAAAAAGAATTTGACATTTTGCCCATTGTCTAAATTTCCTTATAGTTGAAAGCAACTCGACCTAGCCAAGACTGAGATACTATTGTTGTTTGCTTTCATTACATCACCTTCATGAAATAGCATACCACTATCACGCTTGGGTCAATCATACAAATTGAGTTCAAATTGATTATTTCTCTTAGCCGCTGCTCTCTTTCATTGTACTTGTACCCAGCGGGTAGGGTATATGAATAAATTAAACTAAATTCCTTTTTTACTCTCTGGAAACCTGTTGATGAGAAGCATCCTCCTCATTCTCGTCTTCCTCTTCTATTTCACTCTGTTTACCGTCTGTGAGGAAAAAATCACTGTGGATTAAAAAAAGAAAAGAAAGAATAGCTGATCATCAACAAAAAAACGTTTTTCAATCAATATACACTCAAACCTTATTTTACCACCTCCTGCTAGACCGCCATCCTCGCAGGCCGCCTGCTTTTCACTGTGTTACGTATCGATCACTTTACAAAAACAGTGAAATAATTAAGTGTACCGCCATCCGTGATCCGCCAATAGTTAATAGGGTACATTTCTTAAGTGACTATAGTTAAATACTGCCCGTTGGCGTTATACCACCTGTTCCAAAAATGGCTATAAACAGGCAGTAGATGAGGAAGTAAAAGTAGACTCGAGGTCGTTGATACAAGCACGGACTAAGAAGCGGCCAATAAAGGCTGCTCGGTACAGGCATAAGGGGGTGGGAGTATCATGGTGGGGTGGTGGTGGAGTTTAACAGGAGTGTCCCGTCGCTCGCGGTGATATGCGTGGTTTTCAGTCATGTAGTCTAATATGTGACCTCCCTTGTTCTGCACTTGATATAACGTCACTTTTTATGGTCCCGCGGTTGGCTGTATAGGGAGGTTTGAGTGGATTCAATGTAAACTTAAAATTTGAATGAACGCAATTAAGGATTGAAGTGAAAGGAAATTAACAAAAATGAAGTACTAAAATAAAAGTACTGGGGACAAGCACATGGTATTTCAGAATAAATTAAGTGTTGATCGAAGATCCAAAACTATAATAAAAATAAAGAAATTGTCTTTGCCTGACACAAATTCACATAAAAAATATTCCCCTTTCCTGTTCTTCAGTGATCTCAGTCAGAGTTGAATTCATTTATCTCTGTGGCTCATGCTAAATAACATCCAGCCTCTTCCTTAAGACACCCCCCCCCCCGCCCGCCCCACCCTCCACCCCGAATCCCACAGAACACTGAGACCTGGCTTCCCTCGGGTAGTGGTAAATGCTGTCACTTAAGGATACAAAAGAAAGTCCCTATTTTGAATTTTGAGTCAGATGGTTCTCTGGAAATTTCTGTCAACGCTCTGTCTGACAAAACCTATCACTATCACAGATAGACTTTAAAACAGGAGGCACTGCATTCGGTACGGCCAACCTCCTAGTGTCCAAAAGCGCAAGAGACTGAATTTTGTTTTACCCTAGAACTAGAACACAAAGAGACAAACTTGGACAAAACGATTCCCCAATTATAATATAAAGCTGGAAAATTTACGGATAACAAACTTAGGTCAAGCATAATTTATTGATAAGCCTTTCCACTGTGTTTGCCATCTTGAACAGGTTGTTGCTGAATTAGGATCAAAACAACAATGGTCTGGGCATCTTTCACTTTCCATTTATGAGAAGTGAAGGGATATTACATGCATAAGTGGTGACATAATTAGCCCAATTACTTTTATAACTGGCTGTAGAGGATGGAGAAGGAGAGAAAGCATAAACTCTTGAGAGAATGTGTATGCCTGTCAAATCTAAGCAATACTGAATATTTTGATGCTCGTGACCAGTAAAGACGTCTAAGACTCAATAGCCTGATTCCCTCGTTATCAAGATGTCATGCATGGTGATTGGGGCACCCCTGGGGTTTGCATGCATATGATTTGTCCAAGACTAGACACTAGTTTGCGAGATATAAAAAGGTCTGAACAACAAAACAAAGTAACTAAACAAGTAGGCCTATTATTAGCTTTGAATTCATGATAAAGTTATTAACCTTTTTCAATTCTTCTGGTGAGAAAGGTAAAAGGTGCTAAGGAAAAGTTTCTACTTCAGACAGATCAATATAATAAGCCCAAAACCAATCTCACAAATGACTGACAACAAAAACATAAAGTTAACATTTTCTCAAATGTTTTGAACAAAAAAGGAAAATAAAAATCCAAATACCTAAATGAATGTACCAATAAAAAAGAATTGTAAAGAATTAGATATTCAAATTAAATTTCACTGAATAAAAGGCAAAGCTTAAGTGAATCAATTTTTAACATTAAAGTGAAAAGAGAAAACTACAGAAGTTATTATTTTATATTTTCATTTCCGCATTTAATATATTTTCTTAAAATGTTCACCACAAAAACAAAAAAAAGAGTGGAAAGCCCACAATGATAATATAATTTGCAATTCTGGAAAACAGTTAATCTTTATTCTCCTGGGATTTTCTTGGTTTAAATTTATTTCCGTAATAAAACCTTGATTGTTCATTGGGCTTCATGATCACTTGACGTCTCAGTAACATCTGAAATTCAAAGAAAAGTTTGGAGCAAGTGTAAGTGCAGGGCCATTAGATTGCCATAATTTTTAACAAAGAATAGTGTCTACAAAAATAAGAGCACCAATTTGACCAATGGACCTGTTGCTTTGATTTTGTTTACAGGAACTTAAATGTCAAATTTATATTAACTTGGGGCAATTCAATGTAGACATCCTGTGAATATAATTTTTGTCCGTCTAGAATCAGCTAAGATTCTACATCGACATCCCTGTAATATTTCAGTTTCCATAGCAGAGACAGACGAGTGTTGATATCTGTCCTTTAGCTAGAACTATAATGTACCTGTGAGCTGGTGCACAGTTTTACATCAGGAGTGGGGACATAACCAAAGTGGCCAGTATTGACCATGAAGGTGAATTATAAAACAGCACGTGAAAAATAAAGAAATTGATACATGTGTGTTCACATTACGTGCTTTCAGTTTGAGCCCTATCCAGGCCTGGACTTGGCCTCTATACTGCTGCAATAATAATAATAATAATAATAATAATAATAATAATAATAATAATAGTAATAATAATAATAATAGTAATAATAAGAATAGTAATAATAATAATAATAATAATAATAGTAATAATAATGATAATCATAATAATAATATTAATAATAATAATGATAATAATAAGAACAGTAATAATAATAATAATAATAATAATAGTAATAATAATGATAATCATAATAATAATATTAATAATAATAATGATAA
>JARFNW010138998.1:0-10560 GCA_031763155.1 Dirona albolineata | reverse complement strand
GTGGGGTAGTGGTGTAAGGGTGGGGTAGTGGTGTAAGGGTCGGGTAGTGGTGTAAGAGTGGGGTAGTGGGGTAAGGGTGGGGTAGTGGTGTAAGGGTGGGGTAGTGGTGTAAGAGTGGGGTGGTGGTGGAAGGGTGGGGTAGTTGTGTAAGGGTGGGGTAATGGTGTAAGAGTGGGGTAGTGTTTGTATTTACGTTGTCCTCTGTTGACAGGTGCTGAAAGGGATTTTAACTGGCTACATACAAATTTAATTATCGTGTCTATCTTTTTCTCGTCTTCTTTTTTTCCTCTCTTTCTCGCCGACGTTTTTCTTCATTTCTTGGTTTCCCTACCACATTTTTTCCCATATCTCCTTTCTTTCATTATTTCTTTCTGTTTGTCTCTCGCTCTTTTTAGCTTTGAGTTCTATTTTTATTCTTCTTTACTTTCTTTACTTTCTTCATGTCTTCTTGTCTTTTTTTTCTTTGAGGTTAAGCACAGCCTATCATGAACTACACATTTGGTTTACTTATATCTCGGTGACCGAGTGGCTAGGGTGCTGGATTCGATGTCGTGAGATCCCGGGTTCAAGTCCTGACAATGCTGGACCCGACGTTGAAAGACTCTTAGGAAAGACTCGTTGCACATTTGACCCAGTTGACTTAGGTGTGAATGTGTACCTGACTGATACATATAGTCTCTGAATGTTACTGTGATGCGGTAACAGGCTGCTCTACAGGAGGAGATGAGAACGATTTTGAATGGCATTGTCTGATGTGATCCTGATCTGAACCTGGATGCCAACTTTTACCCAGGGATATTTATTTTTTTACAATAGAAATAAAATTTCTAAGAAGATCAGTAGGTAAAACAAGAAGAGATAAAATTAGAAACATTAGAATAAGGGATGAAGTAAATGCAGAAAGCTTAGAAAATAAAATAGAGATGGTTTGGACATGGAATTAGAATTAATGAAAGTAGGATTCCGAAACACATTCTAGAATGTAGGCAACAAGGTAAATTACCAAGAGGTAGACCAAAGAAACTATGGCAAGAAACAATATCTGACGTGATAGAAAAGAGGGGGTGTAGGTATATGGATACAAAGAGGAAGACTCTGGATAGAGATCAATGGCGATAGTTCGTCCACACTTGACCTTACACCGAAAGGTAGAAATAAAATTGTTAAAGAAAGAAGAGAAAGATAATGAGCACGTAATTCATAATGGTTTTGTCACATGCCACCACCGCCTGCCCCTCTCAAAATATATGAAAAGTATGAGGCGCCCCTCCCCCCTGGGTAACGATGTGAATCTGGTGGATCGGGGTTCAAATCCTGCTCAGGGGGAATCACGGTAATATTCAATTCTCCATCCCACACAAACTACCGCACATGGACTTAAAAATTGTACAAGCCTACTACAGTACTCCCAAGAAACAGACTTCCATTTATCGAAAAGGTAATTTAAATAATCTTTCTTATTACCATGCCAAAATGTCTTTCATTATTCATAATTTATATTATATTATAGTAAAAATGTAGACTGGAATATAAAAGGAAGAATTAATGATAAGGTTAAAAATATAAAAAAAGGATGGTAGGCTCAGATCAATACCTTGGTGACAGCTGTGATGAGATGAAGGTATCTGCTAGGGTCTGCGGCCTGGGGTGAATAGAGAATAGAAAACAAAAGGTTGGTAAGGAAAAAATGACAGCCCCCATTGATTTCTTGTCTTGTCTTATAATACTCCTTATAATACTTATCTATAATGCAGGATAATATCTCTGGCACGTCATCGCCCTCATCGGTGTTGGTGGTGGGATTAGGTAAGCAGGACAGATAAGATAAGGGGGTGAGGGGGGTGTGGCGCAGTGGCTACATCACTCGCCTTTGGTTCGAGAGGCCTCGGGTTCGAATCCCGGTGGAAGCACTGAATTTCTCTCAAGACCTTCATTCCACTTTTCGGCTCTGTAATGCGGCTGGCGCCTGGGTTCTTCCGGACTACCCTTGGATTAGACCCTAAAGATAAATTTCCCACTGGGAAGAATAAATGGAATTTTATTATTTATTTATTGTTGTAGGACGGTAAGAATTGTATCGACCAGCTGACTTGTCGCAAACTCCGTCGCATTGTCTATAACTACCATGACTTTTATCTGCCAGCTCAACGTAAATTAGTAGTCAGTCAGTCATACAAATGAATATAATGTAGTGGGTGCTGATGATAAACAATAAGAATGTATGAAAATGGTGAATGGGACAGTCATATTCGTTGGCCCTAATCCGTTTTATAAATCTAGATATTAACAGTGTTACTGCTGCTGCTACTGCTACTGCTACTGCTATTGCTACTGCTGCTACTACTATTACTACTACTACTACTACTACTACTACTACTACTACTACTACTACTACTACTGCTACTGCTACTAGTACTACTACTACTACTACTACTACTACTACTACTACTACTACTACCACTACTACCACTTCCACTACCACTACCACTACTACCACTACCACTACTACTAATACCACTACCACTACTACCATTACTACTACAACTACCACTACTACTACTACTACCACTTCCACTACCACTATCACTACTACCACTACCACTACTACTACTACGACTATCACTACTACCATTACTACTACTACCATTACTACTACAACTACTACTACTACTATTACTACTACTACTACTACTACTACTACTACTACTACTACTACTACTACTACTACTACTACAAAGTTACCACTGTGAGTGTCGTTGACTGGTCTGCACGTCAATAAGGCCGCACAAACGATACCAAGATTGTTATCAGTTTATCTACACTGCGTCGTACAATAACTTCAGGTAAATCCAAACTTAGGAAGCCAGTCCTATTTGAGTGACGGTAGTTGGAATACAATTTGCAATACTTTGTGATTACGTCAAGAAATTATATATTATATACATATATATACAAATACGTGTAGCAAACATGATAATGGATGATTAGTCTTAATTTACACATTTGCAGCGTTCATCGAAAAACTAGAGTATAATACTATGTCGACGGCTGCATTAAAATGGTTTACGAGAATCGATTTATCGATACTATCAGATGTATCCGACTATCATAACATGGCACTTTAAGTTTGAAACGAAAAAAAGTAATCTAGAAAATTCAAAGGATGTAAATTACTTTGTAAGTAGACTCCTAAAGCTTAAAGGCAGATAATTTCTCGAGTTTTGCTTGAAACTACAGTGTGAGTCTATGATGCATTTCATGAAATTCAATACTGTCGCAGCTTCATTGCTGAAAGTGAATGCGATATATTGTCACCATCGATATACTAGCTAAGACTGCTATATATATATATATATCGATGATTGTTACATGACATTCTGAGTGAGTATTGCTCAGAGCTCGCATGCGTAGCAATTTACCTATTACACTTTTATCTATTTACTTTCTAAAAAACGTAAACGGTTTGGGCAGTAAATAAATCGATGTACGCGCTTACGCATCGTACACCGCCTTATGGCTCGTGCACACCAAACATCCGCGTTCGGGTACATTCACACCAAAGATCCGCGTTCGTGCGTGTTCGAGCGTGACACGCACGAAACCATATATTTCTTCTCTGGTCCTTTCTGTGTTCCCACCAACCAATCGTGTTAGTGCGTTGATGAGACAACACGGTCGTGCGTGTGATTCGTTTTATGGCAACCATAAAATTTCACCCGTCTACTCTCGTGTTGTGACCACCCGCCCCTCTCCATGAGGCAAAGTGCTAGGCCTATATTGAGGATGACCAGTCGTTCTTGTGGTGAAATAGCTTGTCTGTAATTGGTGTTCTTTTTTCAATATGGGGTGTCAGCAAACTCAACAGGCTGTCAAATGTATCTGGTCTCATTCGAATATATCCAATACATTTGTCTTCATGTGACAAAATTTGGGGTAGCAGATGATGATATTCGCCATATAATTCCCTATCGACCAAAATTGGGTGGATCCAATACCTCCTTTTCTTCCTCTTATTTTTTTCTTTTAACAACAGTAAAATCTTCAGTTTAGTCTTGGCATCCATGTTGGTTAGGCCTAAAACACGCACGAACACGCACGAATAGACAGACGATTGGTGTGAATGGGCACACGTTCGTGCGTTAGACGCATGAAAGATACCACACGAACGCGGATGTTTGGTGTGTACGTGCCGTTAGACGTATCAGCTATCTTCCTTCGCTCACCACAATATAAAAAAAAATAAAACAAAGGTCGTGAAAATTCTAACACCTCATTACAACAATCTAAATCTAACCAGATAATATAATATATTGAGTAGTAATTCTATGATATAAGGCCGCCTTTAGATACGATTTCCTTCTCCATTCATTTTCTTGATCGTTTACATAGATGATTCACTTTTCATTCTTCATGTTCTCGATCGTTGCAATTTTCACAATACACATGATGCGTAGGAGTGTCTCTGAAATTGCACATGTCATACAGGGATTTCAAATGATTTATTTTAAACTTAAAAACTTAATAATCATAAAGTATTTAGAATCAAACAACACTAGAATTTAATGAAAAATTTGATTCTCAACTCAAGATTTTGACTTTGTGACAAATGTGTTTGAAATGTGTAAGGGGCCACGCCAGAAATGGTGAAATGGGAAGAATAAATATCCATCTTAAGGTCGCTCTCTTTTTCTATCTTGCCATTCTCGCTTCCTGAATGAAAAAGGAAGCCCTATCTAAAGTCGGCCTAGTATAGTAGATATTACACCAGTGTCGTTGGATATAAATATAATGTTCACTCCATGAGTTTTGATCAAACTTGTATTGATGCAAGTTTTGGTGAGTATCAATACAAACGTTCAATAAAAAAAAAACACTGAGTGAGATAAAATGATATCCACAGACGCCAGTATTATAATCCACTGACTTCACAAGGGATTTAAACCTAATATCTACTGGTCATCTCCATAGCATCATTGTCTAGTTCGTTACAAAATCATTTTTTGTGCATCTACAGTCAGCAATATAACCGTGACGTAAGCTAAGATTCTACGTAATTAATTGTCAAGTGGTGAAGTATCTAAACAAAAATAATCTAAATGGCAGTTTGAGTTTTTTTCTCTCGCTTTGCATCACCTCAGAGGTTGGTACAAAAGCCTTTCTTTATCAATTTCATTTCTTCCTTTCTACCCTGTAATGTTGGTACAAAAGCCATGAAACAACAAATTGTATTTTATAAATTACTATCTAGATATGTATTAACCACTTACAACTTGTATATATATATATGTATTCACGCATACACTAACTAAAAGCTGTGGGCAATCAAATAATACATAATAATAATAACAGGTTATCATATTGTTTAACAGGTAGCAATTTCGACTTAACAACATCAGCAGTTGTATAAAAATAAAATGAAATCCATTCCTTTCCAGACATAGTATTGTTATCATAAAAGTCAATTGAAAAACAATTGTAATCACACAGGCTTGAACACAATCAGTCAATCAATCATCAATTCACACAGAGAAAATGATTATTATAAAAACTAGTCACACTGTCGAAATCCTCAGGAAGTTAAATTTGCAAAGTTGTGAAAACATTTTCTTATGAGTTCCACAGAGGACAGTCACTTGTAATGGTATTTAATTGTACAAAATTGTCTTTTACACAACGTTCATAAAATTCCAAAAAGCTATGTAGTAATACTATTGACAGTACAAGGTATATTCTCTATGTGAATAAATTTCATAATAACCATTCTCTAACAAACAAACACACATAATAGTCTATAATTCACTTGAAAGCAATTTGTCCAAAAATTTTTGACCTGTCCAATTTTTTTCTCTCCCACGGATAAGCACAAAAGACAAAAGGAAAAAATAATGAGACCAGTAAAACCATGTATGCCAAGACGGTTTCTGACAAAACGTATGCATGTTGAATAAAGTTGACATTATTTGCATGCTTAGGATAGGTATTGATAATCACAAAATGAAATATTAACAAAAATAAATAAATAAATAAAGGGGTTGGAGGGTGAAACATTTAATGGTTTTTTCATCCCCAACAACCCTCTTTAAAAAAAACCAAACCAAAATGTATATAATGTTCACTGAACATCAAGACTACTATTCTTTTTGCCTTGTATAGTCAACCCTAACATCACTGTCTGTAGTAAAATGAAAGATTAAATCACATTCGTTATTTATCGTTTTCATCTGAGCCTAATAATACCATCTTGATAAAAGTAATAAAACAAATCTGATTAGATATCTGCTTGGGTAGTGGTGCTGAATGTTTCAAAAATCTAAATTCACCCGATTCGGTGGGAGGATGATTAAAACAAAATAAACAAAAACCTATTCAGCTTCTGGCAAAACTTAAAATATATTTAAGAAATGGGCATTCTGAAATTTATATTTCTTTACTTTAAAAAGTCTGTGATGTATAGAATATTGATTACATGCTCCAAAACTAGTTCAGGATAGTAACAATGATTCATTATGATACCAGTCATGGGAATATGCACTCAGCTATTCCTGATAATGCCAAAGCAAGAGAAATTCCAGTAAAGTGAATACGTCAGTGCTAGGATTTGTTAATAGGGTGAAGTCTAATTTCTTGCGTCAATTTGATGATAAAATAAGATTTCTCACCTTAATACCCAATTTGGTGACAGAACAAGCCTAATTTCTGACCAAAATGGGAGGGACTTTCAGTCGAGGTGAGATACTAATAAGGGTTTTTTAAATGCTAACTTATAAAAAAGACAAACAAAAAAACTCCAAATTTTTTTCCTGTAATGCCTTTGATCTAACAGTGAACAGTGCGAATATACTAATACTATAGTGGAAGCTAATAAAAAAAAATATAAGGTAATGCACAACACATCACCATGCAGCTTCAGGAAAACATAATATAAAATGAATAGACATGACTTTCATGACAGATTTACATTTACACACAAAACCTACAATTGTCATGCTAATAAAAAATAAATCCGTCTCACTTTCCAAATTTTTTTTATTGCACTTGCCACCTTGTGAAAAGTTACGACGAAACGGCCTGGCTCACAATTGAAACCAGATGAGAAATCCAAATTAATATTTTACGCGAAAACAGTAGGTTAGGAACTCTCTATTGTGAGTACTGAATCAAATAAGGATTTGAAGACTTTAAAGTTTATCAATGGAGAGAAAGAAAATTGTCATTATCATTACTTCCCAAATAGCGTTGCCAGTTTGAAGGAAACCAAACTGATACACTCAAAAAAGTCGGTTCGGATTTTACAATAGTAAATCTATTGCGAGTAGAAAAACTGAAACAAACGCCGCTCAAATTGGAAATTAAAGAATAGCAAGCTTTGAGTTGCAGGGAAAAAATCAAATGATGATCTGGAAAAACATTTATTTTAAATTTTCAAGTATTATATTAGCATATTCATAGAATACTGCTTGTCCAATTGTACACAGTTATTTATTCCTTCACACAATAATTTGTATTGAGCCTATTCAGCAGATATCGTAGATATCCTCAACTTCTGGGAACAAACAACTTCTAAATTCCCTAATTTTGTCGTCGGTTTATATTATTGATTATCTCTTGGCAGGAAATGTAAAAAAACAAAAAATTATGACAATTTATCATTAGATTCCCGGAAACAAAGAAACTCAAAGCAATGTATACATGTTCATGTTATAAACAGAGACTAAATTTTGAGACACATGAACATGACAGGCAAGATGGGCAAAAAAAAATCCCCCCCCCCCTAACCCCCTAAATACATTATGCCATTCAGCATATTTATAAGAAGAAAAAAAAGCCTAACTCAACGCAACCCCACAAAGAATGCTCACGATGTCATTGCCTCACTCCCTACTTTTACTCTATTCCGCATACAGAATTTCCAATTTGAACAGTTTAAATTTAAAAAAAAAAAGATTTGCTCACTTTAAGCTGGAAATCCCAAACTTGCAAAGAAACCACAACACACATTTTCTTTCCTTTCCTTCCTTCAAATGGAATTTACAATTTCAACGAATGAATCCTTTTTTAGGCCACTTAAAATCATTAGCATGACAAATGATAGGGTGAATCAAAATAATCTTAATGAGCAGGCACAGGCTTCCTCCAGCCAATCAAAACATTATAAATCATCATAATTTAGAAACAATTGCGATGTAGTAAAATTAATTTTTTGGGACAACCTCTGTATAAGACACGCCGCTAAGAAAATAACTTGACCTCATCGACTTTTTTGGCCCCTTCCAATGCTCAAGTATATCAGAATTTTCTGTCTAGACTGCTGTCTTAATTGACAAGTTGCATAGGGTAGAGGGGAAATCAAAAGAGAAGGGTGTCGGGTCTCACAACTGGTGGTGTTTGTTTTCCTAACCAGAATGTCCTGTACAGAAGTCTTCCCCCAATTTTTTTCTTTTAATACAAAGGCCTATATGTGAGAAACATTAATTGAAGTTAAATTTGAACGAGAAACCCCCTGATCCGAATGGATTGAACCCTTGATGGAAGAATGGATGGCCGTTGTGACCTCCTTGCTGGCCCTCTGGATCTAGTGGATCTTCACCTGCATCAAACTGCTGCCTTTTCTCTGTGGATACAGCAACACAAGGCATTCAATGAGTGTGCGACAATTCACACAAAGCCTACATAACATAATTTATTTGTTTTAACAACAGATATAATTAATGTCTTTGATCACAATCTACAGTGCAATAGTAAGTCATTGGGAGCTTTGAGGCCAATTGAGCTGAAGCTCATCCAGGTTTCCGTAGCATTAAAAAGAAGACAGAGTGACAATATGTCATCCTTCTAGATAGGACGCTGGTCTTCTATCGCAGATAACTTCCCCAGCGTGAGCCGGTTCCCATTTCTACTCCCGGGTCAAGCAAGGAAATTAGAGTATTGTTTCTTGTCCAAGAAAAACAACAAGATAACTGGGATAGGAGTCGAACCCACAACCTCCACCATGAGTCTGTTGTCCAAACCACTCAGCCATCACGCCTCCTACAACACTTATTCTGAAACTACTGTAAGAAAAACTTTTGCCTGTCTTGTCATTGTCATTGTTGTTTTCTTACATAGAAATCATAATAATCAGAAATAATATGTGAATGGCTGCAAATATTTAAAAATAACTGACTGGGTCACTGTCTGATTGTGTTTAAAATCCTATCAGTCATGAAAATAAATAAAAAATGCTTTTAAATTGTATTATGGCATAAGAAGAAAAGTGTGTGTGTGTGTGTGTGTGTGTGTGTGTGTGTGTGTGTGTGTGTGTGTGTGTGTGTGTGTGTGTGTGTGTGTGTGTATACAAAAGCAAAAGCAAAAAAAAAAAAGAAGAGTCCAAGAAAGTAAATTCATTTCAGAAACCAACCTGGATCAGTTAAGACTTCCTTTGCTGCTGCTAAATCTATGAACATTTTCTGTGCTTTATCTTTCTCGGGTCCTTCGTGTTTATCAGGATGCCAAACTACTGCTAGTTTTCTGTAAGCCTTTATAATTTCCTTCTTCTTTGCATTTCTGATTTTACAAAGAAAAAAAAAGAAAACTGATACAATCCAGGGACTATTACAAATTCCACTGTACATAATTTGCCTTCAAATATGTATACAGTGGTGCTTCATGTTTAACAGCATCGGAAATAACGAGAACTCGGGAATAATGACACTTTTTCAAATCCTGTTTTTCTTATTATTTCTCTATTAGAGAAAGACCTGTTTTAACAATATCAAAGACCTGGAATAACGAGAACTCGAAACGACTTATTTTTCAATAATTATCATAATTTTCAACCGACACACATTCAAACACACATTTGTAAGACGCATTGACAACAAAGCCCTAGAGCGGGAGAAAGTAACAACACGGTTACATGCGGCTAAGGTCTAGTCTAGCCTACACTAACACACGTAACACGCCACTGCCCACTCGACTAACCACAGCGTGTCATTGGTCGACTCGCAAGTCTTACTCACTCAGTCAAAAACAATAAAAATTATTTCCCCGAAGGCCGTATTTCGACGTCCTCACAAAACAAGGGAAATAACCAATATTAATAGTAACCCTATATTAAGTCATCAGTATACATATTGATTGTTTCCCTTGGAAATTGTGAATAACAAGAGCTCAGGAATAACGAGTATTTTTGCTTGGAACAGAGGCTCTCGTTATAACCGAGTTCCACTGTATAGCATGAAGGCTCATCAGTCTAAAAAAATAAAAAAGCTTTAAAATTCTATTTTAGGTGCCATATTATTCAGCGCCACTTTACAATGTCATTATTATATAAGACAAAGTATACAATGAGCAACAATGTAATAAGGTTAAAAATACAAAATACAATTAAAAACTTGAACATAATATTCAAAAATAATACTAAGCAAAGCATTCTCACTGTGCCAATCAAGTATTTAAGACTCAAAGGACCAGCTGGCCATCCTTTTGTCTTAAGTTCCCAGACTAATCTTTCTTTCTTTATCATTTCCTTTCTACCTTTCGGTGTAAGGTTAAGTGCGGACGAACTCTCGCCATTGATCT
>JARFNW010138987.1:0-10561 GCA_031763155.1 Dirona albolineata | reverse complement strand
TTATTATTATTATTATTATTATTATTATTATTATTATTATTATTATTATTATTATTATTATTATTATTATTATTAGAGTTTAGATTAGAACCCACCAACTTTACCATGACATACCAGCTGGTGTCCAAAATTGTGCCAGTTTGGCAAATTATGGTCCAATAAATAATTGACTTGTGAATCCAAGCCGTGAGAGCGGGATACGGGTGTGAGTGAGAGGAGATTACATAAGACAAGGCGAGTGGGTTCACTTGTTCATCAATGTTATTTACTTGTTTATCGAGTCCCTTTAACACCTCAGAAAGCAATGTCAAGCTCAGAATGGTGTACATGACAAATGGAAGTAAATTCAAATGTGTAACATCAACAATAACACCCACACTCGAACATTAATTTACATTCCTACACTCACAAATCCACATAAACACATGCACTCACACACACACATACACACACATACATAAGCTCACCCACACACTCCCACACACATACATACGCACACGCACCCACACACATACAACCAAACATCCGCACAAACACACACATACTCCCACACACATACATACCCACATACTCCCACACGTTATGAAATACCCGCCAAGACCATTAAATGTACACCAGATCCTGTCTGCAGATGACGTAACACAACCCTCCCCCGCGTCCTAATTATGTTTATAATTCATAATTTGGCTCGCCCCAACGCAGCTTCAGACTTCAGACAGAGATGAGAACAAGCAAGAGATATTTTTAGCGCCGATACGATACGCGTTAAATATTGCATCATTGGTGCGTAACCAGTCCAACCCCAAATCTTTCTGATTAGAGGGCAAGCCTCCGAGTTTTCTGAGAGTCTAATTCTGGTCACGGAGTCTGAAATCCACTCCCAGCCACTCCCACACCAAGGAAGAGTCTAATTCTGGTCACGGAGTCTGAAATCCACTCCCAGCCACTCCCACACCAAGGAAGAGTGACTTGTTTACAACAGTTGTTGTCGATGCTTTGATTGGTGTCTTGTTTGTTTTGACCTTATGTCATGAGATCATCTCCAGAGATAACTGGATGGTTTTCCATTTGAGGTTATTTGCTTTGAAGTGGCTTTTCGTAGAATGAATGGTTTGGTTTCGACATGTATTCTTGTTCTTGTTTGTTTTTTGTTTTTTTGGTGGGTTTTTTATTGGATTATTTTTTTGTTATTTGGGTTGGGGATGGGGGTTTGGTTTGGTTTGTTATTTTGTTCGTTTGTTTGTTTGTTTTTTGTTTGTTTGGTTGGTTTGTTGTTGGGGGGTTGTTGTTTTTTGTGGGGGGGGGTTGGTTTGAGGTTTTTTTGGTTCGTTTGTTTGTTTGTTTGTTGTTTATTTGGTTGGTTTGTTTTGTTGATGGGTTTTTTTCGGAGGGGGTGGGGGGGGGGGGTTGGTTTGTTGATTTGTGTATGTCATTATCTTTTGATGAATATTTTTTGTTTGTATTTGTTTTTCCCTTTCATTTCCAGTTTGTGACCATCGATGTCATCATCAAAAATATAATTCACAATGATTCATACCCTTGTCAAAGTAGGAAGTACGGTGCTCAATAATATCATCTACCGACTCTTTTTGTCTGAAAAAAAGTGGCAAACAAAGTAACCAACAATGCTCACAACGAGATCCATCAATGTATTTCTGTTCGCCACTCCCACGCCAAAGATGAATGACTTGTTTGTTGATTCTGTTCGCCACTCCCACGCCAAAGATGAATGACTTGTTTGTTGATACTTTCATTGCTGTCTTGTTTGTTTTGACTTCATGTCATGCAATCATCGCTATAGATAACTGTATTGCTTTCATGAGTGGTTTTTTTTAATGGTTTTTTTTACAAATTTGAACTCATTTGTTTTGAAGTGACTTTTCATGATATCATGTCATTTTTTTCTTCTATTGCTTTGTTTGTTTGCGGTTTGGTTTCTTGCTTCTTGTTTTTGTTGGGGTTTTTTTTTGTTGGGGTTTTATTTGGTTTTTGTTGTTGTTGTTTTTTGTTTTAAGGGGGGGGGGGGTTTGTTCGTTTTTGCAATTTGTTTCATTTTTTCATTATCATTATCATTATTTTTTTTGTTTTTTGTTTGGTTTTTTGTATTTATGAATTTATTTATTTCTTTATTTTTACTTTTTTTTACACACACACAAACACACACAAACACACACACACATACACACACACACATACACACACTCACACACACACTTTTAACCCATGTCAAAATACTGACGTACTGACAATTATGCATATTTATGATAACGTTGCGGACAGAGTAAATAACCACCAATAATACTTGTGGTTATTTCTGGCTCCCATCACGATTGCATCATTATCGGGTCAAAATCAAAGCCCTACCCTACGCTCTCTGATTATCTAAGTCTGGTCACAGAGTCTGAAATCCCCCCACCCCCGTCCATTCTTATCAAGGAAGTGGCTAGTCTACCGTTGATATCACTATTTGTTGTCTTGTTAGTTTTGACTTGATGTCATGAAATCATCTCTAGATATAATTGAATTGCTTATATGAGTTTTGGGGTTTTCCATTTGAGGAAGCCCTACCCACGTATCAATTTACAATGCACTAAAATATTTTAAAAAGGGGGGAATTACCCTCTCTTCCCAAGTTTGATATCATAATATATTTACATTCAGTCTGGGCGCACAAATTACACTGTTCTAAAACTATTTGAGTTATTGTATTTGTGTGTGTTTGTTTTGTTTTTGTTTAGTTTTCGTTGGGTTTTTTTATTTCTTTTGTTTGTTGGCTGGTGAAGGGGAGATTACTCCAACTTAGTATTCCCTTTATATTCTATTTTCACACCCTTGGGTCTCCTTATATTTTTTACTTGAAACAATTAACGAGAGCCTGCAATGCCCACGCCACCCACCTAGCCTTTCATGTCTGTTGACGACAAAGCACTTTATTCATATTATGTCTTGAGCTGTATTATAGTATTAGCCTATATAATATCCTTTGGTGGCCCAAAATGAAAACATTAAGAAATATAATAAATCAAAACCCAAAACATTTGAGGTTACAATGACATAAAATGTTGTTATTATCGGAGCATCTTAAATAAAGATAATTTTTTTACGTAAAAAAAACTATTATCCATATCATTATAATAATTCGCGGGAGAAGACAGGTTCTGAGTGTTTGTTCATAGATAATGCAATATAATATCTATACCTCTTCAACGTCTGAAGAGAAAATATCATGTGATATCAAGAAGAGCTCTTCAGTCTTTGAAGAGAGGTCATGATATTATGTCACGTCTCTTAAACTCATTGTTTACGCCGGTTTGGTGCATATTCAAAGGAGGAACTTCCTGTCTTAAATCTATTTGCAATATAATATATCTGACCTAGATATTTTAGATTCTGGAGATAGATAATTCTAAAATGCTTAATCGGTGTCCTTCTTTTATATAAAATACAATAATAATAATGATAATAATAATGATAATAATAATGACCTGCCGAAGCTGTGTTGACTGGAGTGAAAAAAAGTATATGTAAAAAGCGTATGTGAATTAGTTTCAATGATTGACAGTACATTGTTGTTCAATCATCTGAGTGCACAACGAAAAGTATCGGGAGGAAAAAGAGACTTGAGAATTTCGCGTTTTAATAAACATGAATGATTTAATTCAAGGCTTGATAGATCGTGAGGATCATTGTGAAACTAATAGACATGTGACATGCCCGACTGAGGTTTATACTCGAATAAAACACGAATTGCACAAGTCTCAGCCTTCTTCCTTTCTATGCTTTTCGTTGTGAGCTCAGAAAAGTGAAAGGGTACCGATTATCTTAAAAATATTGATCCATAGATTTTCCAGCTCTGTATAAGGTGTACTAGTGGGGCCCAGACTTGCACTTATCCCGGATACGTTTTACCTGGTCCTGCGCATCGATGCCTTCCGCCTTGTACACTGTCCTCGACCAGACACATATCTGGTCCCTACACTGCTTATTCACGGTTCGAACGGGAACCGATGACAAGCAAACAAACAGATTATCTGTTCAAATTCCATGTTCCCTATTGCTCCATTCCATGCATTTGATGTTATACAGATAGGTGAAAGCGGTTTGAATGGGTTTTCCATTCCACAAAGATTTGTCTATTGTGAGTAAACTGTACCGTGATAAACAACTTTCCAATGGTGAATAAGGAATCTCATGATATTCTTTTTCTGTTCTTCCGAAGTAATAATAATAATGTACACACGATCATCACCATGCTCTAAGCGCTTCACAGCAGCACATTTTCCTCGGGAAAGTAGCAAGGTCAAATTGTTGGGAAAAGTCCTATATCGATCTTTTCCTAAGGGGTATGTCGTTTTTCCCACTATTGGAGACTGGAGGGATTGTTGTAAAATCTATTTGTTATTGGTACACAATTACAAACGTTATTGATACATTTGATGGACCTGGTTCTGCTGTGACATCAGATATCACAACACGACACTTTTGCGTCTTAATGCAAGTGTTATAAACTACGCATAGACCTTTATTCCCCCTCCCCACCTCCCCCACCCCCAAACACACACACACACACACACACACGCACACACACTCACTCGTTTATACCATCTGTTTGACGTCTTATTGCCTAGCTTTAGCTAAATCACACTGCCATCTATCTTTATCTTTATAGAAAATAACTAGGAATTTTCAAATCATTTTTCCTGGAAGCTTAGCTAGCTATGCCGTGTCATCTGTCAAGGTCTGATAGTAATATATGACAAATAAATCAACAAACAAACAAGCAGATAAATAAAATATTAATATAAATACTGGGGTGACTCACTGACTGAATTCTGTCATTGGATGTGACGTTGGGTCCGGTTTGTTCATTCCAAGTATTATATCAATGTGTCATTTAAGGAATGAGGGCTGCCAGAAGCTAAAAATCCCAAATGGAAGGTATGAAAAAACAAGTGAAAATGGTATAGCTTTTTATGAAAAAACAAGGGAAAATGGTATGGCTTCAAGTTTCAGATCTAAGACATATTACAGGTCTTAAATTTGAAGCTATACCATCTTTTTATCCTTGTTTTTTCATACCTTCTATCAATGTGTCTCACGATTCGCCCAGACAAGTCGAAAGTCGGTATTTTGGGGATTTCATGTTATTAGTATAATAGAATAGAATAGAATTGCGCCATATACCTCACCCGTTTTAGTCTCAGATAAGGAAATCTGCTTTGGGATGATAAAAATAATTGTTTGTGAGTTATCTGTTCCCTTTAGAACCGTGATTAAACAGTGTAGGGACCAGCTCTGTGTCTGGCCCGGAGGACAGTGTACAAGGCAGGAGGCGTCGATGAGCAGACCCAAGTAAAACGTATCCTGCCCCACAAGTACACATAGCCTGACACAGAGCTGTAAACTCTATGGAACAAGAGAATGGTCTCCTACATAACATGACAATGTGTAACACAAAGCAAAACTATACGCGTTTGCTCTAAGTGTTCCGCCCGTCTGTCTGCTAGGCTAGCAATAAATGCAAACATAGTGTATCTGGGATCGTATTAATAGACCGTACGATATCTTTTAGTACGTTTTAGCATAATCTTAATTGACATCATTTAACAATCAAATACACGCAAAATATGGTGTAATTATAGAGATTCACGAGTGCACAAAGGTCGTATCGGTCTGCAGTATTATCTTTTGAAATGTCATCAGCTTACTCCTAGATGGCCTACACCATAGAAACAACAAATAAGCCTGAGGAGAAAAAAAAGAAATAAAGAATAGAAAATGTCATTCTAATAACCTCCCCCTCGGATTTCTTCTCATAAAAAAATATAAAATAAATACAATACAGTTTATTCCAAGAGTAGACCGGAATAACCCAGGCATCAGTCACAGTGCAGCGCCGCAAAGTGGGATCAAAGTTTTGAGAAGAAAAAAAATTCAATTCTTCCGAGTTTTGAACTCGCGACCTCTCGAACCAAAGGCGAGAAACTGTGGAAATGTTTCCAAAGAGGCTACTTGAGATTTGTTGGGTTTTTTAAAATGGCAAGATAGTTGCGCTAAGATATAGATGAATATACATACCCATTTACCCTTATAATAGTTCACTTCGAAAACAATCCAACAAGGTTTATTGGGCTGTTTCAGGAATCTCAAAGCTCTGACGTGCGACTCATTTGTCCAGGTCGTGAGATATTCCTTGTTAGATCAAATCTTTAACCATTCATAAAAAAAATCTATTCTTGATTGAATAATTTGTTGTGATAATATATATGATAAACGTTGTATCATGTTTTCAAGGCGTTGATTTTGTGTGGTATTTTTTCCATTTGTTTGTTTGGTTTCTTTGATTGTTTTAGGGTTTTTTAATTCTATTTTCTTTCTTTTCCTTTTTTTCTTTTCTTTTTCTTTTCTTGTTGATTTATGTTTTGTTTGATTCTTGCTTAGTTTTGTTTACTTTTGATAATATTATGTTGTCATTTTATGGTTTCAATTTTTTGTTTTGTTTTGTTCTGTGTTGTCTGTTTTGTTGTTTTGTTTTCTTATGTTTTGGTTTTGTTTTGTTTTCTTGTTTTCTTATTTGTTTTATCTATTATATTTCTTTGTGGGTTCGTTATTTGTTTTGGGGTTTTTTTCGATCGCGGTCTTGGTCTAAGGGTGTGTCAGGAACAAATTGAAATCAGGTTATGGCCAATTCCCAAACCCCGGGGTGGCCCATCCCTCTTCAATTATCCTCTTACAATATGATAATAAGTGACCCGAACAAATACCACTTACACACTATCGCGGCGAGTCGTGGTGTGTGGGCGTGGGAGAAACAAACGTGAGCTTTATGGATTAACTGTAACAATTTCCTTCGCTTACACAATCATACAAAACTAAACCAATATAACACAATGCTAATGACAGTCAAAAGGGGAGAAAAGTATCGAACTGAGGTTGGAGATGACAGAGACTCTATCTGTGATGGCAGAGATCTAATGTAAGATCTGTGGGGATAGACAGGTGTGTATTTTCATGCCTGTGATATTTTGCAGATGGGATTTGGTTGGGGTTTTTTAAAAGTATCCAATACGTATTAAGTATTAATTATTTCTCTTTTTGTCACATTATAGGAGTGAGGAAATGTAGGTGATGATATACTAAAGTAGTTTTATTTATCTATTTTGTTTGTTTGTGGTTTTTGGGGGTTTTTTTCTTCTTTTTTTTGGAAGGGGGGGTGGTTGTTTGGGGCTGTTGGTTTGTTGGGGTTTGGTGGTTTTAGTTTTGGTTTTCTTTTTGGTGGGGGAGGGGGGGTGTTGTTGTTTGCTTTGGCAAAGAAAGCAATTATCAATAATAGTCCACATACTGCCTTTTGGTGCAAACGGTTTAAAGGTATGTACCCTACATCCTGGTTGGAGTATCTGTCGGTTACACATCCGCAACTCAAATGGTTAATAATTAAAGATAAATATAAAGACAGGCTAACAGTCCTGTATCCCGGTCGTACAAGTACAGTTAAATATCTATGGTAATTATAAAAAAACTTAAATTTGATTTTTTGAAAAACAGATACGCAGCAGGAGGTTGAGATTTGCCGACAAATAGCTTCAAATATAACTGGACACCCCAGTAAGCAACACCATGTCATGGGAGTTGTCACACGGGCATTCAGCATGTGGATGACCGCAGCTTAGCTACGTGGAACTGCTAAGGAAAGATGCTGGTCTGACTGCAAGCGACCTGGAGACCTGTATGAAAGACCGGAAGACCTGGCGTTCCATCAATGTCCGAGGAGTATACTCGACCAGGGGCTGTATTCACAGACCATACGTTAACTGTTAGAACACTTTGGCACAACCTTATTGTAGTGAATTATACTCACAACATTGCATTATTCATGTCATTTTTTGAAGTATAAAATTGTGCCAAAGTGAGCTCACAGTTAACGTATGGTCTGTGAATACCGGCGCAGGTACACAAATAGAAGAGATAGACAGAGTCTGTATTGTAATGGAAGAGATAAGCAGAGTCGGTATTATATTGATGTTACATATCACATAACGAGTAAAAAACCATGTAACTAACAGAAACTTGATTCAGATTGAACAAATCAGAGCAGAGATTCAATAGTAACACTGCTACATCTAACTCTAACTCGAAATGATCGTTCAAACTCACATCAATATTATAAGAGTTTGATCAAAACTCGTGCAATAAAAATGATATCCTATGACCTTTGACCTATATATTATACTATGCAGTGATACGTCTGCACTCCTTCTTACAGATTACGTTGTATAAATCGGAATTGGGCCAGCACTCATTTTTGAAGTAGTCTTGGTATTAAACTGTCAACCATTATTTATAATAGTAACAACTGGTAATGGCGTCTAGAGTGAGTAATGGTCACCCTAAATCTAACAATGATATTATAATTTTGTGTCTAGTCGTCACAACGGGGTATATATGATTAGATTAAGATGAAAGTAAAGAAAGAAATATAAATTGTAAGTAGGTTAGATGAAATCTTCACTTAGAACTTAGAATGTCTCATCAGGTGATAAGTATCAGGTCATGCATAGTTACACCTTTCTCCCATTTCCACCGAAAGGAGGCCAGCAATTGTTTATTCATGACTTTTCTCGGTGTGGCCAGATTGACCTAAATCCAGGAACTGCCATCATCGCACAGTGTTACAATAGAAATAATGACTTGCTGATGCCATGTGGACTTGAATGAAATTATAAAGTAGGTGAATCAGCGTCAGTGGCCGAGCAGTGAGCACGACTCGACTGTTGGTGTTGACAAGCCATGTCAAAACCAGGGAATAGACGGGTGACCGCCTAGGTTCTGACCCAGTCAGCGACAAAACATATATCCATAATGAAATGTATTGGCTGACCGGCGCTTGAGTCCTTAGGTAAGACACTTTGTCCTGCTTACCTCGTCCTATCGCAGACGGACGTTAAATTCGGAGGTCCCCTCAGTTGAAGCAGCGTTTGTCTAAAAATTGTAATCGCGCCTAACAGGCAGTGTGTTGCGTATTAAGTGTTAAGTGTTCCGTTGCTTTCCCGAGGAAAATGTGCTACCGTAAAGCACTTAGAGCATGGCGATGGTCGTGAACAAGCGCTATATACATGCATGTGCCTGCCCGCGTGTGTATGCGTATGCTACATTACCCCCCCCCCCCCCTCAAAGCAATGGTCTCGTGAAAAGGTACATCTCTGATTTTGAGGTTTATGAATGGGATTGCCTTACGAGGTCGTGTTGTGAAATGTTTCTCTTGGTGACGAAATGTTCGAGTGGTTGACGTTCGTATCGCTTCTCCCACCAAACAAAGTTTGTTGACCCAGTGGGCTGATCCATATCTCATTTCAAGCTCTATATCAGGCAATGTGTACTTTATACATGGGATGGGCACAGACTTGCATTTATCTGTGTCTTCTTGAAACTGTTCTTGGCCAGACACAGAGCTGCACTCGTATTCACATCCCTTCCGTAAATGATTAACACAAATCTTATTTGACGTCATTTAACAATAAAATATGCACCAAATATGACGTCATTGTTATGATTGACGAGGGCACAAATTATATCTTATCAGCTAAGTCATTCACGTCTATGAGTGAGGTCAAAGGTCCCTGAACTGTTGGTATTACAGGGTGTCCATGTTTTATACGTTTGTTTGTTTGTTTGTTTGTTATTTGTTTTCTAAAGGACAATCAATTGGATGCCTATGCTACGATAACTTTTAACAAAATGCGTATGTACATGATGCAGACTTTCGGGAATACACGAGACGTGTGCCCGGATACACAGACCATACGTTAACGGTTAAGACATGTGTGCAGGATGATAATCACTATGGTCACGTTATGTTGTGAGTGGAATTCAATGCAATATGAATGTGCCAAAATGCGATAACAGTTAACGTATGGTCAGTGTAGTATACCGGTGGTGGTTTGCAAGAAGAAGAAAAAGTTGGCCACCACCAACCAGACTTTGTTTTGATCACCAGCTCAAGGCTCAGACACCTTACAATCTTGCCACAAATGTCAGCCCTAACTCCATCGAAAGCGGATTGCACCCTCTACAATGCAGTAGGCTGTTGAAAGCGGTGAACTTCGATAAACATAGGATTACTGTATAACTAGACCAGCCACTGATAACTGATAACAATGGCGAAATATGGGTCAGCTCTGACCTCAATTAAATGGTACAGAAATGTGTCATTAACAATATTGACCAGCTACTACATGACGGACCCCCCCCCCTCTCTCTCTGTCTGTCTGTCTGTCTCTGTGTGTGTGTGTGTCTGTCTGTCTCCGTCTCACTGTCGTCTCTCTCTCGCTCTCCCTAGTTCTCTCATTATATCTCTATATCTCTCCATCACCCCCCCCCCCTTTCTCTCTCATCCTCTATACGTATTATATATGATTGTCTCTGCCTCGGTCTTTCGCTGGATGTAATCAACACATAACACGTTCAGACTCTCAGTCACACACACATACTCTATCTCTCTCTCTCTCTCTCTCTCTCTCTCTCTCTCTCTCTCTCTCTCTCTCTCTCTCTCTCTCTCTCTCTC
>JARFNW010138975.1:0-20059 GCA_031763155.1 Dirona albolineata | reverse complement strand
CCCCCCCCCCCCCCCAAGTCCTAACAGAGGGATCGTATTTATTTACTCCTTTCCAATCAGTTCAATATTAATTTTGTAGGCTGTGTTAGAAAGAAGTTTCCATGTCATGTGATTTTATACACTTTTTTTATCATCAAATGATGAGCAGTGTTGGTCACAGGCAAGGGTTTTGAAATCTATACAGGATTACTAACAACAGGTCAGGATAGATTCTAATAGAAAGTAGTCTATACTATAATGCACAAATTATCCTTCAAGATTCCACACTGCAATACACACCAAAATCAAAACTAGGAAGAAATCTTAACACATAAGGCTAAGACCATCATGGATTGGAATGTGCCTCCCACACTTTTTTTAAGCCTTATTTTCTCTTCAGTTCATTGAACTTGAACATACACAATATATGACAAAATCATCTACTGTTTTATGGATAGCACTCAGTGGTAGAGAAGTTGGATGAAAAATTATCAAGAAGGCCCACACTCACATTTGTTGATTTTTTCCATGGAACACCCTTTTTTTTCTTTCTTTAAATTGATTTGTTACGCAGTTTATTGAAGTGGTTAGACAAGGTTTAGACATTTTTTATTTCCTCTTACTCTTGTGTGTCTGTTTATCAGAATATATTATTGAAAAGAGTTTTTGCTCTCAAATCTTTCCAGTCCAATCAGGATTGATTTTGGTCAAACTTGGTGCATGCTACTGATGCATTGTTCTTCATCAATGTTGCTGTAGAGTAGAACATGTGCTTGTTTATCGTGCCACTTCCTTCTTTTTATGAGCACATTACTGGTTTTACAAGATAACACTAACGCTCTATCATTCTCTGTCTTTCTTTATATTTAATTTTTATGTATTTTTTTTTTTTTATTCTCCAGATATACAAGCGTTGAGCTTCTTTTTGAGTCGAGGCTGGTCATCAAGAAGCCAACATCATGCCGAAACCAGTGAGTTTTTTGTTTGAAACTTACCTTATATAATTTAATTTGATTTTCTTAATCTTGATACCCCTACCTATATAATACTATATATTGTACCTAATTGTAAGCCACCTTTGGCTTGACAGACATGCAAAGTATTCTTTGATTTTAAAATGACTGTAAAACTGTGATAATTATAATAGTGAAATGTTCTGGTTTGTACTTCTAGTACTGGGCTGGCATAAAGATTGGAAGAAAGAAAGAATTCTATGGTGTTGAGTATTGTAAATTATGTCGAAGGTCTAACAGAGATTTTTAACAATATGAATCAATATGGATAAGAATTTTAAGAATGATAATGAATGCAGTCCAGTCAGCTTAATCACGCTCACCTGAAACGGGAAAGTCTTTCAAATAACTTTTAAAGTGGCGTCAATGAAAGCGAGGCGGTCAATAGAGTGTAATATAATATGGTCACCCTGTCCCCTTTGGCGTTTCTAACGCTATGACAGAGTGGTTAAGATGACAAACACTCATGACATGAGTCTTGGGTCCTTGGGCCAAATTTTTTTTCCCTACAATCGCCTCACACGAATGAGTACTAACTAGCTTACAATCAGAGAATCTAAGTGATCTCTGATAGTCAAGACTTTCTGCTCTGGAACATGATTTTATAAAAGCTTGCTCTATGGGCGTCATGCTCTTACTTCTTTTTTTTGTTACACATATAATTAATTTTATGTTTGGTGAAGAATTGAGCAGGTTAGACTTAGATGAAATGGAGTTGACAGTACTGTAATGCCAACAAGCAGCACATAACACATTTCTATCAAAATTATATTGACAGCCATGTTATTAAGATATTTTGGTTTGCTCCTTGTAGGTGGTTCAGTTAGTGTCTAATTAAAAATGTTATTAACTACTTTGAGTGTGTATATCAATGACATCATACATATATA
The DNA here is from genome assembly GCA_031763155.1 of Dirona albolineata. NCBI lineage: Eukaryota > Metazoa > Mollusca > Gastropoda > Nudibranchia > Dironidae > Dirona > Dirona albolineata. The sequence continues at coordinate 18,177 of JARFNW010138975.1, read as the reverse complement.
TTTTATGTGTGTTTACTTATCAAGGTTCGTTTCTTTTAAAGGCAAATTTTATTACAAGGATTGAATGCAATGATTTGAGAATTTAAATTTGATTAAGTTTCAAGTTTAACAATTTGAATTCTCTTTTCCAGCACATCAATGTCCGGGTGACAACCATGGACGCAGAGCTGGAATTTGCGATCCAGCAAAACACCACAGGCAAACAGCTCTTTGACCAGGTTTGTAAACGCAACAGAATCAGAGTATAAAAATAAACCAAGCCATTCACTATTTGTGGTTCATGTCACTTTCTATCATGATTCATAGACTCTTTTGACAATGCTCTGCTTGTTAAATAGAAATTGTGCAAGGACCCACTCTTGTTCTTGCTGTAGGCAAAGCATTACAATTGCGGCCTTTACTATTATTATAGACTTTCCCTGTATCAATGCAGAGATGCCATCATGCATGTAGAATAAGTATTCTGTTGCATTTTGATGCCCAATCGGCAAAATAATGTATTGACTGAACCCAAACAATTGTCATGCTGCCAGTGCACAGATTTTCTGGCTTTTTTTTGATAATCTGTTCATCAATTTTGAAGGGAACTGCTTAGATAATTTAGAGATTAATTGTTTAGTTATAGTCAACGCGGATAAAAAACTACTTTTTGTTTCAGAATAGATGCATCATTTTTCGTTTAATTTGCTGTGGACCAGTATATTATCATTTGTTTGGTTTACGTTCGCCAGCTGTGTCAGCTTTCATTTAACTCCTGAGATCATTTAAAAAAATGAAATTTAGATTTTATAGCGACCAATCAGGCTTTGCATTGTGATTTATATGATTGTTTTGGACCCATCCTTATGTCCACTCATTTGGGTCAAATCATTAAGAATCATACTGATTTGTATGCATGTGCTCCAAGATATATTGCTGAACAGCTGAGAACTTGATTAATATTGAATAGAGACATAATGTGATTGGCCCGTTGCCAAAATTGGTATAGTAGTGCTATTTATGACTCATTCAATTGAAATATTATTATGTCATGACATTGTAGCCTTACATTTAGTGCTTCATTTGTATGTAGAGGTAACTAATTATTAAGTAGAGGTGGCGGGTGTTGTAATTTATTGCCATACATATATGTATATTTATTAGATCAAATTATAATTGTCTAGTTCTTAAGTTAATTCTCTTACATTTTGCCATACATTTTTTCAGGTTGTCAAAACAATTGGCCTCAGGGAAATTTGGTTCTTTGGTCTCCAGTATATTGATAGCAAAAAATATGCCACTTGGCTGAAATTGAACAAAAAGGTAAGATCAGTCATGTTTAAAAAATGCTCTCATACATTGGTAAAGTCATACTTGCCTGTTAAGTTTAGTGGATGAATTCAGGTCTTGTAGTCGACTTTAAAATCAATTGAATATTCTTCCATTTTTCAGGTTATGAGTCAAGATGTGAAAAAAGAAGTCCCTCTTCAGTTTAAATTCAGAGCAAAGTTTTACCCAGAAGATGTATCAGAAGAACTCATTCAAGACATCACACAAGTAAGTAGTTAAAGTCTTTTGGCATTGTGGACCGTTTGATAGTGATTGTTCGACTATTAGGTTCTCATATCCCTCCCCTTTGTGTGGTATTGCTATTTCTCAGCTTCTTGTGTGACCGTAATAATGCTAATTACAATACCCTCCCTTGTTGGATTATTTTTTAAATATATATATATATATATAGGCCTATATTTATTTAATTATTTTTAAACAAAGTATTTTGTGTTTTATATTTATTTTGTATGGCTCATGGACATTGTTAAGCAATAGCAATATAATTTTAGCAATAAATCTAATTATATATTGTGTTATTGTCCATCCAGAAAATGTTCTTCCTCCAAGTGAAGGAGTTAATCTTGAACGACGAGGTCTACTGTCCCCCAGAAACGGCTGTCCTCTTGGCCTCCTATGCCTGCCAGGCTAAATATGGAGACTGTGTTGCAAACACTGATGCAGGCAAATTCGGTCCTTTAGAAACCGACAGGATACTGCCTGAAAGGTGAGTGATCCATATATATGATTGATACCAAAGAGAACAAAATGTTTCTAATAGTAGGCCTATATAGTGGTGGTCTCACACTTCTAATTTGTACGTACCAACTTTGCAATACTTTTCAAGTTATTTGAAGTCACATCAAGGTACAAATTTTGCAATGCTTATTTTCCAAGGGATATTTATTTATATTAACATTGTGGTATTCAACGTTTCACTTTTTATCTTATGCAGAGTGTATGACCAACACAAGCTAAAGAAAGACCAATGGCTGGAGAGAATAACAGGCTGGTATGCAGAACACAAGGGCATGTTAAGGTAGGTTTTGTCTTTGACAATTGTGTGTAGAGAACTTTACTTGGATTCCATTCTTCCTCTTTAGATTGTGTCATGAGAATGCCTCAGGTTTTTGTTTTTACGATGCTAGCATTTTACGCCAGTCATATTTCACAACTCAACACACGCTTCTTATGTCATTTTAGAAAAGTAAATTCCTCAATATCAATGTTAAAAAAAAACCCCTGAATGATATGTTATTTTCTTCCTCCCCTTTGCAGAGAGGATGCCATGATAGAATACCTCAAGATTGCCCAGGACTTGGAAATGTATGGCGTGAATTACTTTGAAATCAAGAACAAAAAGGGAACAGAACTATTACTTGGGGTGGACGCCTTAGGACTCAATGTCTATGAAAAAGATGACAAGTAAGTCTGATTAGCTTTTTCTAACATATATGTGGGTATTCCCTTTCATCTTAGGGCATGGTGATGATAAGCCCTTTATAAATGTACCCGTTTATGTATTTTTCAGTTGTGGATTAAATGGGAAAGTTTTGATCAGAAGGCATTTGCTGAGGGAACATATAAATATATAAAAGATTGTATGAATTGTTTGATATTATCCCCATTTCAAGCATCATGCATTATAGAACAGTCCTTTTATTTTGTTGCCAAGATCTCCCATGTGATTGAATGAAAGTCTTCTCTTGGTGTATCACACTCTGCCCCTCCCTACCTTTTATTATAATTGGGACCAATATTTTTTATTTGATTTTGCTCTTAAAAATACTCTGCATTACTTGACATTTTCTCAGATCCTGTCCATACTTTTCTTTTTGAATTATGCCAAGAGAGTTTCTATTGAGACAATGATGTATAGTTTTGTAAGGGTTAAGTATACACACATCTGTAAAAATATGTTGATTGTTGTTATTGTTCACCAGGTTGACGCCTAGAATAGGATTTCCTTGGAGTGAGATCAGGAATATCTCTTTTAACGACAAGAAGTTTGTTATCAAGCCCATTGACAAAAAAGCACCCGTAAGTCTGATACTAGAGATCTAACCCGTACCAAACTTAAAATTTTTGTACAAAATATTTAGCAGAATACGAAAACCATTCTAAAAACATGAAATTCATTAGAATTGACAGTCAATGTGAATAAAGACAACATAATGTTTTATGGTAACGACAAAGAGTAGATGTGGGTCAGCTTTTTACTTTTCAAGTTGAAAGCCTTTGGGTGGGGTGGGGTTGAAGGATTACTGTAACAAGATTGGGCTTATATATAATTGAATGTGATCGTTGTCCATTGCTTTTATACATCAGTAACTACTGTGTGTCATTTAGTCCTTTAACATGCCTAGTGTCGACACAGGAACTCCTGTTTTTCACTCTGACCGAAAAGGCTAGTATTCAGACTCCAGTAACTACAGAGGCAGGAGATGCAATTGTTATTTGGAAACGTTATGTTCAAATATTTCATCTAGTGGGAATCAAACTATACCATCTGTGATTGAAGTGGAACTCAAGCTGCGAGTTCACTGTGCCACTTTTGCGATAGACATATATAATGATAGAGTTTTCTCTGCATACTTCATGTAGTATGGATGCCTTCCTTTGTTACTACCTAGTTAAGATAATATTGCCTGAGATAATACAATGCTCACTCATTTTTTTCAGGATTTCATCTTTTATGCTCCTCGATTGCGAATCAACAAGCGAATCCTGGCACTGTGCATGGGCAACCATGAGTTATATATGCGAAGAAGAAAGCCAGACACCATTGAAGTACAACAAATGAAGGCACAGGCTAGAGAAGACAAGCTGTCTCGACAACAGGAGAGGTAAGAGAAATGGTGGTGGGGTGAACAGATAAAATTCAACCACATGTTATATTCAGAAATGTTTTTCTTGTAATTGAAGAATTATTTCATTTGGTTGGAGGAAGCTTGTAAAAATTTCTCCTGATTGTTTGTCTAGTTGCTCATCATTTTATACTTCATTATTTTTGCATTGTCTGTGTGACTGACCAGAATGTTGTGTTCATGCTTCCTTGTGTTGCAAAGACATTAAATCATTTTCTTCTCCACATTTATTTTACCTATTAATCAACATGCTGTTGCATTTTTTTTGTTTTGTTTATGATGGAAATTTACAGCTAGACCCATTGTCTCTTTTGCAAAAAACAATTATGAGAAATTTCACACACCCTTTATTTTTTTTCACAGGGCTCAGTTGGCTCGTCTGAAGCTGGAACAAGAAGAGTCAGAAAAGAGCCGTAAAGAATTAGAAGAGAAAGTACGAATGATGGAAGAGGAGGGATTGAAGAGGATGAAGGGTAAGTACTGATTGGTCTCATCTTGGTGAGAAGAGGACAATTATCAAAAATATGTAGAATGCACTTTGCACACAAAGGTATGTCCATGAAGACAAACGGCTAGTATGGATTAAATAGCGTTGGTAACAGTTTTAGTAGAAATGGTGGTTTGAGCTGGGGTACAATTATATAAGTTGGTGTTTGAATGCTTAACTTAGCTAGAAATATACAACAGTTCATTGAAGTCTCTACCATTTTGTTTTGTAACTTGTATTTCAATGTGGTTTGTTGTACTTTCCATCCAGAACTGGAGGACATGCAAACCAGGGTGAGAGAGAGAGAAGCCAAGCTTGAGGAGTTGAGTAAAATGAGGAGCGATTTAGAGGAGGAAAGAGCCAAGGCCCAGGCCCTCCAGGAGGAGTATGCCAAGTCTCAGGAGATGGAGCATGAGGAAAGGGAACGACTGGTGAGTTGGTGGCTTTATCTGTCTATATGATATGTTGGGTCGGGTAAGTTGGGGGAAACACTCCTTCCTTGGGTTTACACCAATTTTTATGGTTTCTTTTTCTTTCTACGTTGGCAATCAATTTTGAATGTGGGTGTACGTAAAGAGTCAACTTAGGATTTATTACAGTTATAGTATAGCATAATCAGGTTGTCATGATAGGCAACTACATTTCATAGGTTGGTAACTGTCGTGAACACGGTCTGGTCCTGTTGAGGGCATTTGACCCATCATGTGTTTACAAAGTACTCGACAATCTTGCTTATGAGTAATAGTGTGTGATTCAAATTGTGTGTGTATTTGGGTTTTTAAGTAAATATTATTTGACTCAGGGCAAAATTTGTAGTCAGGATCTGAAGTAGGCACCCATATGCACTTATCATTTTCTTTGACTTCATTTGCTAGGGAGTTTGATACTAATTTTTAAAAGTCTGCAGCTTTATATTATAATTTAATGTATAGAGATGTTTGTGGCAAATGTCTGTCCTGTAAAATATGTCCTGTAAAATATATGTGCTGTTACCTGTTGTATGTATTTGTAAATGATATTTGATTGTAAATAGCTGACTACAAATGTATTCCCTCACTCCACTGACAGATGCGAGAGCTAGAGACAACCCAGGCCAGTCTAGAAGGTCGCATCAATGACATTGAGGACAAGGAAACTGTGGTGAACCAACTTCACTCTGACCTTGAGTTGGCAAGGCAGACCGCCCAAGAGAAGGAGCTGGAGCTGAAATCAGTCATGATTGAGAATGAGCAAAGAATGGAAGAGCAACAACGTCTCATGGTCCAGTCTGAGTTCAAGTCTAACCACGATGAGAGTGAAGAGAATGCCGCTGATGAAACAGAATTCAGTGAGTTATTCTTTTTTCTCTTACTTATTCATCTTTGTAGGTTGTATGGCAGGCCTGCCAACCGTTCCGGGGTGGTATTTATAGCATTATTCAAAATGATGTTGATTTAGGTTTTTAAAAAAATCTGTGGCCTCCTGGAGCGTGGGTCAGATTGCGAGTCTGATTTAACGTTGTAAAGTCATGTCTCCATAATATAGTCAGCTTGCTCCTTTGGATTGATCAAATGATTATGATAATAATACAAGTTCTTACAACAGACGATACCAACTAGATAGAAGTCTAGTGATGCGTATATTTGACGTTCTCATTTTCCCCCCCTCACAGATGCAGAATTTGTTCATGATGAGAATGCAGCCATGATGGCCAGATCCGAAGAGGAGAGAGTCACAGAATGGGAGAGGAATGTCGATTTGCAAGACAAGCTTAGTCTTCTAAAGAACGAGTTGAGTACAGAGAAGACCAAGGAAACCCCCAATGACCTTATCCACTTGGACAACGTGAAGCAGGGCCGTGACAAATACAAGACTCTGAAGCAGATCCGACAGGGCAACACCAAGCAGAGGGTGGATGAATTTGAATCCATGTAAAATAACTGATGATGATTTTGGCTGGCATATATAAAATAATAAGCATTGTTGTCTTCTCTATCCAGCATCCATAGTAGAGTTTAATACTTGTGATTGTGTCTGCCTGGGTAGATGGGTGAATGAAGGAAAGAGTAACTGATGTAAATGAGTCAATGAAGTGATTTCGTAAGGGTAGGTAGAAGAGAGTAGTGGGAAACTGATATTTCGAGCCCCTGGGAAAAGTGAATAAGATTATTGAAGGACTGATTTTAGATGAGCAAATCCAATTGGTGATAGTATAGTGATCACGGGGACCTTGTATTTATGTGTAGGCTTTTTAAATTGTTGATAATAGAGTGATTCTACTAGGGTGTGTGTGCTGGTTGAGTGCTTGCCTTTGTATTTGGGGTGTTGAAAGGGAAAGATTGTATGTATTCTTCTTCCAATATGCCTGTCTGGTTACAAATATAACAAGAATATCAATAGTAATAATTATGAAATGTATCAAGGTTGGACTGAATGGCAATACTTCCATTGTAGTGTGGGACGTTCTTCACCATCACCACCACCACCACTGTTACTGGTATTATATATTATGCATTTGTTGCTGTTGTTAATGATGAAAAACCATTTCATTCCTATCCTGATATACTATAACATGTCATACTGTTACAACACAATACTTCATTACCTATGATTTTTATTTTTTTCCCCCTCTCTCCCTCATCTCCCCTCTGTCTCTTACCCTTCCAGTCGTCTCTAATTTTCCCTTCTCATTTTCACCCCCTCCCTCCCTTACAATGATTACAAAGTGAAAATAAACAGAGCTTGAAAAGTAAGACCAGGGGTCGTCCTCCTCACCTTATTTCCCAGGGGTTCAATTAGATACTCCCATTTACGTAAGAAGGCGTGATGGGTGAGGGAGGGAGGGGGGGGGGGGCACCTTACCTATTGACATCCCCAGCATGCGCCCATGCCTGTCAGATTGGTGGAACATTTTGTATTGGACTTGATTTATATGTAGCGTTATATTTATTTTTAAGACTGTCAATCTTTGTTCTGCGAAATGTGTAACCTGTTTACCATTTCCTGTTCTTTTTGGTTTTGTTTTGTTTTTTCAATACTTTCCAAAAGCGCACATGAATTTTCTGTGCTCTGATTTTTCTTGCCATTGTCACCTTGCTTTCATCGCTGATGCAAAGGGTGTGACGCATGCTTTGTTATTGTTGGACTGGTTTGTGTGCGTTGTCTTTGTTCAGGTTGTCACTATTTTGTTGACGTTTTTGTACAATCATCTGGTGCGCCTTATTCTGTACATATATATACTGCAATTGGGAATATTTTTTTTTCTCACTGATTTGTCAATACACTCATCCACCTATATCATACTATTTATGATTCGATAAGTAAGTCTATACCGATGATGCTAGCTAGTTACCATTTAGGGAAAAAAAAGAAAAAACATTCTCACTATTAATCACTATTCCAGAACAGAAGAGACGGTCGAGGGCCCAAGGCCTTGCTATGATTGTTTTATTTTATTTATCTATGCCATCTTGTTGACTGTCTTTGTTTTTGTGTGTGGGCTCGTCTTCTCACCACCTTTTGATTCCCAAAAGGATAGGCCTGTTTGATTTAGCAATAAGTATGAATGTCTTATCAGCATGTGTCTCTAATTGCTTCAACGCCTCCGCACAATGTGAAAAAGTCATGTCTATGATACATTGGGTTATGGAACAGGGCATGCTGCAGAATATTTCATCTTGAAGCTGTTAATGCTTTTGTGGCCAGTATGATGATATATTTTATCCCGTCCCAAACAAAGTGCTCAAAATATTAAGAGACACGTTGTTGACTAGCGTACTGAAATGATCTTGGATTTGGGAAGATGCAAATGTATGATTTTTGCGCTAACGTTGAAGAAAGGTGTTTGACTGCAGATTCAGATTGTCAAGTTGAGCAAGCCAAAGTGAAAATGTTTCATGAACTATCATAAAGATGAGAAAACAATCCGATAATCTGTATTTTAGAAATCAGTCAGGCAAATTGGGATACTTCATCGCAAACAAATGCTGCCATTATTTTAAGCATGTCCTTAAAATGAATATCACAGAGGTGTAAGGTTTGATGAACATATCTAGTGTAAAATGAAAAGTTATTGTTGCACGAATGAGGCAAATTGAGTCTGTGACATTAGCTCGACCAGTGTGTCCGAATTGATTGTTTTTAAAAGTTTACAAATCAACATAATATTTATTATTTATGGTGTATTTAAATCTTGTTTCCACAATAATTTTTTTGGTTTTGTTTTGTTTTCGCTTTGGTCATTAATTGGTTAATTATAATGTAATGGAGAGATGTAATTTGATATCATTTTAGTTTTGTTTATGTTAGCGTTGACTTATAATAACAATTTTCATACAGAATACACATAGAAATGCAATTATTACCAAGAAAGTGAATTTCACAATTTTCTACTTAAATCAGGTCTTGAAATAAAACATTATTTATCTCCAAAATCTTGGTTCATTATTTCTTGCAAATAATGCTTCTTGCTTTGTCAATACTAATACATAATGATATTCTTGTAACTTGGCATGTTAAGATTTGAGATGATTTTGTTTGAGGAATCCCTGATTTGAAGAGCGCATGAAATAAAGACAGGAAAATTAATGAATGGGATTTGTTTGAATTCTGTGCTTTTGATGGCAGTGTGTCTGACGTGTGTTGCCCTGATAGTGATAGTATGCTGCGATTCAGTTTCACTATAGTTTAGTAGTTTCTGTCCCAGATTCCACTTGTGGTGCAGAACAGACTATTTCTACTTAATTCCTGACTAGTCCGGTTTGCGGTTGCACAGTAACAAAGTATTGCCATGTGGGACACTTTCACAATTGGCCTCTCAATGTGCTTGTGTAGTAAGAGAGCTGGTGGCGCAGTGGTTAAGTCACTTGCCTTTGATTTTGAAAGGTCGCAGGTTCAAAACCCGATGGAAGCATTGGATCCCACATTGCGGCGCTGCACTGCGGCTGACGCCTGGGTTATTCCGGTCTACCCTTGAAATAGACCCTAAGATGAATAAAGGAAATTTTATCTATTTTTGAATAACTTAATTGTAAAAAAGCAATGATGAGTAGAGTTAATATGGAGATGAATATTATGGTTAACATCTTAGTTAAATATATCAATGTTCAACTTCTAAGTAGCTTGCTGTTGTATTTGTAGCAAATTACAGTGAACTTTGGTTATAATGAAAGGTGGCGTTTCAAACAAAATCTTGTTATTCCCGAAAACAAAGGGAATTAACCAGACAATATTACTATAACTATCAATTGGTGTGGGGAGCCGGTGCAGTGGTTAAATCACTCACCTTCACCTTTAGTTTGAGAGGTCACGAGTCACAGAGGTTAAAATCATGGTCAAAGCACTATTTTTTTTCCTCAAGAACTTTATCCCACTTTGCGGCTCTGCGCTGCCGCCTGGGTTATTTTCGTCTACTTCTTTGAATAGACCCTAAAGCCTGAAGACATTTCCCCCTGGGTTGAATAAAGGGAATTATTCATTTGTCCATGTTGGTCTCGTATCACAAATGATTTTTTGTCTTTGTTCAGTTTGGTGGGACGCTTTCTCTTGTTAATCATCGTGACTTGTCGGAGATGTTTTGAACAATAACAGTTGCATAAAACAGAACAATAACAGAAAAAAGACTACCGAAAGGGGGGATATAACACCTGCAGCAGGGACACCGCCTTGCCGACAACAGCAGACAGACTCGCAGTTACCAACTGAGCTATTTCGACACAGCCATAGGTTTGATCCTCTCCTTTCGGCAACCTTTTTTTCTATTATTTTTTATTATCTTTCACTGGCACTAGCATTTGACTACTATTATTCTGTTTACCATCAGTGTCTGCTCTGTTCATTGACTTCGTATACAGTTCCAGACCTATTGTGTAGTGTTTGTTGTTTGTTTATCGAGTCACCTTTACACCGCAGAAAGAAAGATAGTGGGGAAATGAAACAGTGCCAGTGAGAGACCACAATAGTAACTAGCAAAAAAAAGAACCCATGCCTGTCTCGGCAAAACTCTGCCTCGATGTAAACAGAAAACAAGCCCACTATCCCTATCATCCCACTATCATTCTGTCTACTAGACCACTCCCTCTTCATTTTCACACCACAGAAAGCAGTGTAGGGGCCAGCAATGTGTCAAGCTATGGAGGGTGTACATGACAAATGGAAGTAAATCCAAACGACAACGAGGACTAACACCACTCATCACCTTACACATTATGGCTAGAAAGACGAGCAGGTGATGAGCCCACCGCGTATTGTGTAGTGGTTAAGTCAAATTGTTCATCGCGATGAGAGGGAGGTCAGAGTGTCAGCGGTACTAAGATAACTCCCACTGCCATCTGGACGATTACCTCCTGGACAACAGCTACCTGCCAACTGCCACTGGAAAAATTGCTACCCGGACAACTGCTCTGTATCAGGCCATGTGTACTGGTGGGGCACAGAATTGCACTTCACTTTGATACGTTTTAGCTGGATCTGTGCATTGATACCTTCTGCCTTGTACACTGTCCTCGGCCGGACACAGAGCTGGTCCCTCTACTGTTCAATTACAGTTCTAAAAGGAAAAGATAACAAACAAACAATTGCCAGGTGCAGAGGAATAATACATACATTAACAAACAAAAGGACGTGACCATGCAGACTGCAGATCACTTATAGCATTGGTCACAAGAAGTAAGTAATAACAATAGATCAACGTGAATTTAGGATTTTAGCCTTAAGGATCCCTGTCAACGGTGCCCTAGACAGGGCGGAAAAAAATAATAGATTGAAATTGGAGTAACTTCCCCTACTCGTCGCTATGCCAATGATTAAAGCTTGAGAAAATGGCGTCGAGCGTCTACATATCCCTTCTATGCCTATAGGATTATGACTATTATATGGCCCATGAGGGACATGGAAAGAGTATACGATTAGCACTGCACATTGATATTCATGTCCTTTTGAAAATATATTTTAATCGCAATGGGGACTAAAGGCGAAGACGGATTGAAGACTCTTAAAATGACGACTGCCTACCACTACCATAAACAACCGACCCTTCCTCATCTTTTGAATGAGTATGGCTTTGAAGATGCGATGAAAGAAAGGATAAGAAAGGTGACGCATCTTTATATCTTCTGGTTTTTAAAATGACCATTGTGTGTATATATGTTATTGTTTATGTGTACTAATGAACAAAGTAGCAATGTGAATAAAGTAGAGTCAATGTGTTAACGTTAAGTTCTGACTGGTGTCCAAATCCATCCGCCCACAATTAGGATGCTAATTGTTTTTGTTTTTCTTTAGATATGGTGCATTTTCAGGAGTAGTTTTTAAACAAAACCAGATGTATTGAATACAAAAACGTCATAATTAAATGTAAACAAAAACAATAAGTACTGGTTTGACAGATTGGCTCACTGGTTAGACTTGCCACATGACTCCAGTAAGTATACATGTGTCACAGTGTATTAGTATTGTCTGGATAACAAGCTAAAGAGTAAAGTGAAAGTAGGAACTACCAAACAAGGCAGTTTAGCTATTATGATGTTTTTCAAGCTGTTAGTTTAGATAAGTATATTTTTGCCAAAAACAACAATTCTGGACTGAAGTAAAAAATAGAGTATAAATGTAAAGATTGTTTTGGCAAATCCGCAAGGCAAAATGCATTGTCATTGACATTGTTATGAAATTGTGCAAACTGGCTGAATCCCAACTCTGATCTCAAAAGGTTCTTTGTGAAGTATTGGGTAGGTTGCCCCAATTCCAAACGATGTCAGCTTCGCCCGATATTCCGAACTTTGATCCATGTCTCGTTCTGAATTATATTTCTTTATAATGTTGCTGCTGATTTGATTTGAAAGAAGAATTATTTCTGCGACTTTATATTTCACCAAGCAGCGTTTCAGCTGGGAAATGATGGTTGTTAACACGATTTTGTAACCACCCTCGCTCGATTCCCTTTTGCTCCACTTGAAAAAGTTCCTTAAGCTTTTATTAAAAAATAAAGCTACTCCTTGCATTGAATTGATATTATAACTTTTCTTTCAATATGTGGAAATTTGTCAATTTAAAATGTAATATACTTTCATTTTTCATTTTTCTTTTGATTATTTAAGAAATGAACAAAATTGTGGGAGAAAATACGAATAATCGAAGCATTCAGAATTTACCTGACGAAATCAGTTGGAATTGGTGAAATCTTCTCTCTGCCTATTCCCAGTACATTGGGTGTAAATTCAGTTGCAGACCACAAACTAAGAAAGAACACAAGATAAACAAGCTCTTGGAAGAGTGAAAATTTAAAACAAGTCAGCTAGACCACATTAGTAGACCATTATAATTTTTAATGTATTGTCACTCGTATATTATAGAGCTTAAGGAAATAAAATGAAAACATTTTTGATTTCAGAATAAAGAAGAAGAGAGAGAACGTCGGAAAGCAGCAAAGAAGGACAAAAAGAAAGGAAGAAGTTTTGATGGAGAGGAGAAAGATTTGGACAAACAGAGAGAGATGGATGAGGTGAGAGTTGTCCTTGTTTTGTCGTGTCCGGTTTCTGTCATTATAAAAAACTTTGTGTAAAGATTATTTTCCAAGCACTCGTCATTGGATTTGAACCCAGGGTCTCACAATCTTGAGGCCACCACCCTACCCACTGGCCATTGATACCATTTGTTTGTTATCTGTTCCCTTTAGAACCATGATTAAACAGTGTAGGGGCCAGCTCTGTGTCTGGCTGAGGACAGTGTACAAGGCAGTAGGGATCGATGTGCAGACCCAGATACAATTGTATCCAGATTAAGTACAAGTCTGTGCCCCACTGGTACACATGACTTGATACAGAGCTGGAAAATCTATGGATCAAGATTTTTAAGGCTAGCAAGGGATCAGCCCATTGTGCGCCATTGATGCCATATGATATATAAATGTTCCAATCAATCATGAATTCATATAGTAATGTTGTCTATGTAGTCGTTGAAATGAAGTCAATAAGATATTATTTTTATTGTCTCCTTTCTTTGTTTTTCTCCCTTTTCTTTAAGCATTACCTGAAAATGGTCGGTGATATGTACCATCTAAGAGATTACTACTACAACGAATACTCCCGGCTTCTTGCTGATAAAGTTGAAAAGCAAAGAAAAGAAATGCGAGAGAAGGATGCCCAAATTAATTTTGAAAAACAAAAGAAAGAAGAAGAAGAGGTGAGTACCGTTTTCATTTTGACAATTGAAAGATAACAATAAATAATGTACATTTATATAACGCTTATTCACGATCATCACCATGCTCTAAGTACTTTACAGTAGCACATTTGCCTCAGGAAAGCAATGGAGCACTCAACACTTAATACGCCACAGGGGGTGTGGTGCGAATACAATTTTTGAACAAGGAAAATGCTGCTTACAATCAAGGGACCCTCCGATTTTAACGTCGTTTCCGATAGGACGAGGTAAGCAAAATAAAGAAGTAAAAGGAAAAGTTACGAATTAAGGGATAATAGTCATTTTGAAATGTTCTTGTTTTGTATTAGACTGATTAAATGAATAATGATATTTTGTGATTCTACAGAGGAAGGCCAGCCACAATGTGAAAAAGCGGCTGGAACGGCACACCATCGACTCAACACCGAACACTGTTGTGGTACCAAAGACAGATCTTTATTATGTAAGTTTTGTATCGCTCCTGGAGTTTCTTGCTGCATCAAACAAATAGTCTTTCATTTTTATGCAGTGCTCTCCTAAAAAGTAAAAGACAATCACAAAATTGAAAGAATTATTTCAAATTTTTAAGAAAAAAAAATCATTAGGGGCTCGTCCTTTCATAAGGTATTAAATTTATAAGATATTAAATTTAATTTTTCTGTTTGCTTGTCTCCAGTACACAGAACACTGACCTGGGAATATTTATTTTTAACCTTTAAAGTTTGCCTCTGATGGACCCTAATATTAAAACTTGATTTGAAAGAAATAAACATATGAAGTGAAATAATGTAACACTGGGTTTATAGTGAATAGCTAATTTTAGGCACACTTGTAAGTAAATTGTTTGTTCACAGTATTTATCTATGTGAATGAAAATCTCTGTATGATGAATTTGAGTGTGTGCAAATGTAAATCCAGCACTATTATTATTATTATTATTATTATGATGATGATTATTATTATTATTATTATTATTATTATTATTATTATTATTGTCATTATTATTATCAGATTATGGGACTTGAAGAGAAACTCCGGCGTGAGGGGAAATTGAAGACTCCATCTGATTACCAGAAGTTTCATGCAGAAATGAAGCAACCTCACATTTTCTATTCCCATTTCAAAGTTCGAAAACACTCAGGTTAGTGGCATTTAGAGCTTTCTGGTGTCTTTAATTGTTGTCTCTGTAATGGGTGAGATAAATATAATATGATTAAAGATAAGAAGGGGTTAAGAAAAGAAAAAGAACCCAAAAACAAAAAAGAAGGGTGACATCTGTTTCGCCTGTGGAACACGGAATAAGCAACGGCTCTATGGGCCTCAAGTCTCTGACTTACTTTTTGGTTCGCAGGCAGAGTTCAGGTAAAAACAGAAATAACAGATCATATAATCATGGTCACTGCCACGATGAGTGACATCTGAGACATAGTCAAGGGCAGGAGTTACAAGGTCAGATATTTCGTAGCCTGGAAAACACCCTAAGTCAGTTGAATAAGTTGTTTGAATTTTATTGTAACTTCAACTTCAGATTTGACTCCGTACTCTGAAGTATCAGGAGATGGCTTGTCATCGTACAGTCGGGGCGAGTCGAACGACATCATGTTTGAGATGGCGCCCAAGCCAGACATGATTCAACAACAACAGCAACAGCTACAACAACAACAACAACATTTGCGGTCTTTGAGTCGAATTTCCGAGTCAAGGGAGAACTCAAGGCCAACTTCAAGGGCAGACAACTGGGCCATCACACAACAGTTTCCTTCCCAGTATGTGGTAAGTTATTCCCCTTTCATCATTCCACCCTTTAGAAATCGTGCAAGTTTTCCATTGTTAGAGCTTAGCGTATGTTGTATTATTTCTTCTTCTGCTTGTTGCTATTATAGTATAACGTGAATTGAATATTGCCATAAGAAAAAAAGAGGGGCAAAAATTGACACATAGTGGCAATGAAGTCTTTTACGTGTCAACATCTATCCGGGATATAAAGCAACATGATTCTATTCATAAATAAATCTATGATAAATTTCCAGTGCAAAATGTAAAAGGCAACAATTCAAACACACATTATAGTTTCACAAATCCAGTTTTTGAAGCCTTACTGGTACTGGCCTTGTAGTATTCTTATCTTTCCACTACTATTTATTCAAACCTTGTTGGTTAGGGATAAGATTAAGATTGAGTTGCACGCCATCTTTGAAATATAAGTAGGTGACATGGTGGCACAGTGGCTAAGCCACTCGCCTTTGGTTCGAGAGGTCGCGGGTTCAAATTAAGGTGGAAGCACTGTTTTTTTTCTCAAGACCTCGATCCCACTTTGCGGCACTGCACTGCCGTTGACACCTTGGTTATTCGGTCTACCCTCGTAATAAACCCTAAAGACAAATTTCCCCCTGGGATGAATAAAGGGAATTTGTTTATTTATATACACACCAACAAACACACTACCCATCTTTATACCCAACTACCTACCTACACAAGCTCTCCATCTTTGTTACTTACCACCAATTCTGAAAACGTAGGCTACTGTCTAACGCTGAAACACATGCATATACGATACACATTTCCCCCTGGGATGAATAAAGGGAACTTATTTATTTCTATTTATTTTGATTTACTATTACCATGTCTGTTGGTTTGATTGATTTCCCAGAGTCGGAGGAGTATCAGCTCTATCCAGCCAGCCAAGGCCAAGGTCGATCAACTCTCAGATTTGGAAAAAAGGTTTCCCAAGGTTGGTCTCCCTTTTTATAGGTAGGGGGGGAGTAGGGGGTTGGGGGGGGGGAAACAATTATTATAGGATTGCTTTGCGTCTCAGTTCAATTGATGTCAAAGTTAGAATCCAATCAACCCCTGTCTTACTTTTTTCTTCCCGTCTACATTTGATGATGGAAGTCAAAAAATATAATTTATTCATTTGAAATTTGAGGGACATGAAACAACGATTGCTTCTCCTTTAAAACAGAATAAAAATTCTATGATGCTTAAAGTCAATCTAATTGAACATCAAAATAAAGTTTTATCAATATCATAGATGCAATGTATTAATTTATTAATTTATCATCAAGACTATGATCTGATCAATCATGGCTGACTTCACTTTGAAAGAAACCCAGATATATAAATAAAAAACTCTTCCTTGATATCGCTCAAAGATTCAGAAAAAAAGAGAGTTATACAAATTTTTGAGTAAATTTTTTTAGACTTTATATATTATATATAATATGTATATTTCTATTTGTTCACGTCGCCCGCTTGCAGCTAGAGATGCCCAAACTCCACTGCTTTACCTTGAACTTGGACAAGAAACCCCCCGACCCTGAAGAGGTGAGAAAAGGGAATGCAAAGTTTTTAGTTTTTTGCACTTTTTGACATTTGTAAAGGCCTGTCCAGCTATGATTTACTTTTTTAGAAATTAATGTAAAATCTTTAACACTTACAGTAGTACCGGTACTGCAACATTTTCCCAGTAAAATCTTTTAAAAACTGATGGATTTTGGAACAACACTAAAACGTGAGTGGTAATACAAAAAGAAAAAAAATTGTGACCAAACTTATAGATCAATAAATAAGTTTTAAATTTTCCTCACCCTATTCAATGCTAGACTCAGATCTACCCAAACAAGCCTCACATAGTTTTCCTGTTATTCATGCTTTTATCGTTGTCATAAACAAATTCTTGCACAGTGGGCTGATCCCCTGCTTGTCTTAAAAATCCTGATCCATAGATTTTTCAACTCTGTATCAGGCCGTGTGTTCTAGTTAGTGGGGCACAGACTTGCACTTAACCTGGATGTGTTTTACCTGGGCCTGTGCGTCGATGCCTTCTGCCTTGTATACTATCCTCGGCCAGACACAGAGCTGGTCCCTACACTGTTTAATCACGGTTCTAACGGGAACAGATATCAAACAAAATAAATTGATTCTTCACCTTAAGTATGATACAGTCATATTTATTGATGTCGCTCATTGTAATTAGATAGAACTAAGAGATTTCGTTATCAAAACGTCATAAAAAAAATTCACCTTTCTCTGGTAACAACCTGCACGTATTTCTAGTGTTATGTTCTAGACCGTAAAGTGCCAGGAAATATTTACGTTGCATCAAATATTTAGTTGTGGGTGCGCTAGAATGTCAGATCAGAATCAAATCTATATTAACACTCCAGTGCCCGGTGTGCCAAAGTTGACACATTGTTTTCTGTTCCTTAACTGCCCAATGTGCCAAATAAGGCAGATACTGCCATTTAAAAAAATAAAAGCTATGACATTTGCCCAGGTGGCGACTCCCAGTTGTCCTGTAACTGAAGAGTAACCACTGGGGTAACAGCAAGTGTTTATCGGTAAAATGTATGGACCTCA
>JARFNW010138964.1:0-10563 GCA_031763155.1 Dirona albolineata | reverse complement strand
CCCACCCCCTACTGCCTTACAGACGATACCCACCCACCCACCACGGACGATACCCACCCACCACTGCCTTACAGACGATACCCACCCACCCACCACGGACAACGATACCCACCCACCACGGACAACGATACCCACCCACTACTGCCTTACAGACGATACCCACCCACCCACTACTGCCTCACTGATAACGATACCCACCCACCCACTACTGCCTTACAGACGATACCCACCCACCCACTACTGCCTTACAGACGATACCCACCCACCCACCACGGACAACGATATGCACCCACTACTGCCTCACTGTCACAAAGTGACCTAATAGATGTTGTGAGAGACAACACCAATTAAGAACCAACACAATTCAAATGAAAGTGGTATGAGGATAATTAACGTATCTTATCTAATTAGATCTCACCCAATCCTTTAACATGTTCGTCAGTCAAGGCTGCAACCACTTGCTTAACTAAATCCCGAGAATAGGTAAACAATGTTCTAGTGTTCCGGTGATTTATAATATTCACGATATTGAACTCCTCAATGTTCTCTGGTAATATGTCACGCACTGGTTATATTTACTTTGCAATGTTCACTGGTTCAAAAATAATGTTCACATTGTTCATTGACGATGCTATATCGTTAATGTTATTGGTCACAAGTTCAATTCAAATAGTGGCAATATCATGCCCAGCCTCACTCAAAGTAATGATTAGAAACAAGTCCAGCCTCAACCCAAGTTAATGATTGGCAATAAGTCCAGCCTCAAACGGCTCATTCACTTTAAAGAAATAAAATGATATGACTTAAAGAAATGATAATCACAAGAATATATTCAAATTATGCTTTAACTTGCACGATCTATCTTTACTTTCTACAAAGAAATGATATTTTACTTTATATCAAGAAACATTTAGTATAGAACGAAATCATCTGATTAATTCATTATCAGTGAAATTAGATAGATAATAATTTCAGAACACAAGTATTATTGTTACCACAACTTAAATGATAAGTTATTCACAAATCTCACCAGAGCCAAACAGATAACACTTTGACGCCTAATCACCAGGCTATCAAATGTTCATTTTATACGTAAGTTAAACCTTCTCGTTTCCCGTCAATAGGGTTAAACGACAGCTCAAATGGTGAGCAAAACTTATAAGTGTATAAGTATAACCGCAGTGAGACCATTCCCCAATGACCCCGCTTTCTTGTCTACTCTTACTGCCCAAAACCCTGGTATATCAATATAATTCAGCAGAGCAGAAAAAAGCGCGCCAAAAGCCACCCACACATCTGAAAATTAGCTTTTTATCACTATAATCTATCATTCCTGTGGACCCCCAGAATCTAGGACAGGAGTTAATCCAGACAAATGACAGTACGAGCGCAAGGATACCCACACTCAGCAAAGATCGTATTGACACGGTATTGTAAGCGTGGATATGTACATCCAACGCAGGGAGATAATGACTGGAAAGTCCAATTTACACTCCCAGGAATCACATTCTTCATACAGTTGAGTGATTTGTATCCACGTCCCGAACGCTGGGGGATAAAGTTCAGTGAAATGGGAGTTTGATTCCTATACCCCCTACGTATGAATAATAACAGGCATTGTAAACTTTCTAGGAGGACCACACCCTGCTACTAATAACTCAGCATTTCGTTACACTCACAGACAACCACACCCACCCACTACTGCCTCACGGACAACAGTACTCACCAACCCACTACTATCAGTTATGTTCACAATTAAGTCACTGATCCGATAAACGGCGAGTGTTCGCCATTCTGTCTTCTTTCGAAAAATATAATCAGCAGCTTTAAACGAAGAACGTTAAGAAATGCGCTTCATTGCTAATCAAATAAAATGACACTACAGAAACGAACGCTTTTCTTTAAAAATAGAACTATTTCTGACCTCGTCCTTCGAGATATTTGTTACATATCCACTTAATGCCAACGATGCTGTCTTCATTAACTTATTTGTTTTTGTCCCCGCCCACACCACCAAAATGGAAACGTCGGCATAGAAGAGGTCTAAGAACCTATGGTGATGATAAAGTCCCGACAAGCAAGTCGCCTCCAAATTCAGACCTCATCAATCCAAGCAGTTACGTCAGACAGCATACATGCCCGTTAAACAAGCGACGTGGAAAAGTGCAGAGGTTTCAAATAGACCGAGTGCGCACGGAGAGGCCAAAAGTGGTCTGGAATTGACCTCAAATTGACCTACTTCTGACACTCAGCAGGCCAACCCGCACGGCACACACATGTTGGCAATTTGCTCGAGTGAGTGAATCGGTGTGTCCGGTCGTAAGTATATGCATGGTTGACATGAATGGAGTGTGTCCGGTCGCGAGTGTATGCATGGTTGGCATGAATGGAGTGTCCGGTCGCGAGTGTATGCATGGTTGGCATGAATGGAGTGTCCGGTCGTGAGTGTATGCATGGTTGGCATGAATGGAGTGTCCGGTCGTGAGTGTATGCATGGTTGGAATGAATGGAGTGTGTCCGGTCGTGAGTGTATGCATGGTTGGCATGAATGGAGTGTCCGGTCGTGGGTGTATGCATGGTTGGCATGAATGGAGTGTGTCCGGTCGCGAGTGTATGCATGGTTGGAATGAATGGAGTGTCCGGTCGTGAGTGTATGCATGGTCGGCATGAATGGAGTGTCCGGTCGTGAGTGTATGCATGGTTGGCATGAATGGAGTGTCCGGTCGAGAGTGTATGCATGGTTGGCATGAATGGAGTGTCCGGTCGTGGGTGTATGCATGGTTGGCATGAATGGAGTGTCCGGTCGTGAGTGTATGCATGGTTGGCATGAATGGAGTGTGTCCGGTCGTGGGTGTATGCATGGTTGGCATGAATGGAGTGTGTCCGGTCGTGAGTGTATGCATGGTTGGCATGAATGGAGTGTGTCCGGTCGTGGGTGTACGCATGGTTGCCATGAATGGAGTGTCCCCAGTCGTGTGTGTATGCATGGCTGGCATGAATGGAGTGTGTTCGGTCGTGTGTATGCATGATCGGTATGAATGGAGTGTGTCCGGTCGCGTGTATGCATGGTCGGTATGAATGGAGTGTGTCCGGTCGTGCGTATATAATGATGTAATGTATGGCCGGTATGAACGGAGTGTGTCGGGTCGTCTGTATGCATGGGCGGCATGAATGGAGTGTGTACATGTCCAGCACGACAGCAGTGTGTCCGGTGGTGTGTGTACATGGCCGGCGCAAACGCATTTGCTCGTCGTGTTTACGTGTGGGCGGCATGAATGAGCGTGTGTAGGTGTCGTGTGTAGAGACGGGCAAAACACTTCTTTTTTTCAATGCCATCGATACCGGGAACCCACATGTTCAGGTATCGAAAGTATCGATATTAATACCTTAGTGAGGCGCTGACCCTGAGTGACCTTCACCTAGGTTTCACGGGGTGAAGCATCAAAGTACTCGGCATCTGATTCTTGATTCCGGAGGTGTTCATTTGATGCCTCGGTTTTGTTACCTTCACCTTTAGTTACTCCGGTATTCAAGAGGGTATCAAAGCCTCGTTGTGAGGGTAATGGGTACCCGATACCGGCCTTGTCTAGTCGTGTGATACAACCACCAAGGGAGAATGAGAATGGAGTGTCAAGGGAAGGAAAGAACTAGTTTAGTGATATCATAAAAAAAGAGAGAAAGGGGGGGGGGGCGGTAGATAAGAGATACAGACGGGAAAGAACAACCGGTCCAAGTTCTTGAATATTTAAGGAAGCTTGCACAAGAGACAAGAGTTTTGTCACAGATTTGCGGTGTGGACACACGTCGAACCGCGCTGTGGCCTAGTTGTTATCACTGTAATTTGGGTGTCCACCGCCCGGTGCGAGTTTGAGGCGCGGCCACTCCCAACTATAATTATAATTCATCCAAATATTATCACCGTGCGGCTCTACATGAATGTCTCATATGATGATAAAACGGCTTCCTACGAATGAAAACAAGGCGGTCTCCTATGCAGTAACACGACGTGCTGGGGATAATCCATGTCAAATCTGCAAGCCTTTTCACATGTACTGACTATACACCAATTTATATACAATTTCAAAGTGCGGCAGGGCAGAGTCTTCACCCAATACTAAGAATCAGAATCGCCCTTTATGTTAAAAAGAGTTGCCACTGGAGCTTTGCACTGCATGATTACATATAACAAGGAATGGGTACAGTACATCTCTTCCAAAAGAAAAACAAATCCCTGTGTTTTTGTCTTTAAGGAGCAAAGTACACATTCATTCTTTGTTTATGAATGCACCATCGGCTTCCGCAGGAATCTTCTGTGTTGTTTTTGTTGTAAAATTCACTTACTTTTAGGCCATAGAAGGCATATTGAACACCTATTTATTGAAAATGTGTATGTTATATATAAATAAAAAGGACTGAAGTTAACACCAATGCAAGAATAGAATTAGAGTGACAGTGACAGTATATTCAAAAGTAAATCATGTAAAGAGGAAGTCGAAAGCTTGGACATGCTTGAACTTTTCAGTTTGTATAAATTCAGGACAAATTCATGGAGAGGGACATGTCTGCTACTGTACTTAAAATGTTTCCAAACACAGAACTTATCAGGTTAGGAAATTAAATTCAAAGAATAATACATGAAAAGAAATGATTTCAAACTTGAAAGCAGCATGTCAACCCATTGAATTTAACTAGTGTCAAGTTAACGCAATCGACAAGGAAATTGTAGGATTTCGCAGACAAGTAACTCCACAACCATCCCACATGGAAGAAAACAATAGTTATCTAGCACGCCACTTAGTGAAATCTGGAAACCAATCAAGTGTACATCGTGACAAAAACGTGTACGTCTTACTCGTACAGTACGCAGTCGGAATCTCTTTTGAACAATGCAACAGACATAATCATTGACGGACCTAATCTTTATAAGACGCGTGCGTCGCGTTGTGAAAACAGATCACGACCGGATGTAATCATGCCATTGCAAGGTTCCGACAGGTAAAACAGAACATTATCAACTTATCCGTGTCTGGTGTTGAGACGAAGCGTCTCTAAACAAAATATCTGTGTGGCCAAAATATTACTGGAAAAAAAACAAAAAAAAAACCATCCGGGTAAATCTTTGTCACTGATCGAATTGAGTCCAACCGTGTACTTAGAGAGAGATGTATATTAGTGTACTTAGAATTTGTTTCTCTTAAATTGCTTGTTATCTGTTTCCGATGCGTAGACCCAGGTAAAATTAAATGTATCCAGGTTTAGTGCAAGTGTGTGCCTCAATAGTAGACATGGCCTGATACAGAGCTGGAAAATCTATGGATCAGCCCACTGTGCCAAAATAAGAAAAATATGGTCATATAGTCAAGAAATCAAAAATGGTCATCACTGAAAGTAACTAAGCCTAACCCAGGATCCTTTCAAACCCAAGACCTGCGCGTCTCAAAGCGAACGACCTAACGACTAGAGTTTGATATGAACACAAGGAAGAAAACACATACTAGGTAAACGGAACGCAGCAACACGGAATTACTGGGATGGTGACTGGGAACGATTTGGGAGGGAGGGAGGGGGGGGGGTAGCTATAGAGTGAAAGACTGAAATAGAACATAATATAGTGAGGGGTATACGAAGGAACAGAGAGAGAGAGAGAGAGAGAGAGAGAGAGAGAGAGAGAGAGAGAGAGAGAGAGAGAGAGAGAGAGAGAGAGAGAGATCGGACTGATAAAGAAAAAGGCACACCAAGCTGCCGAGAGCATTCAGGCAAAGATAAACACGATGAGTTCTATACCCATCAACTGTACGTTCAGGAACACACACGATAAATATGCCATTGGCTCACACTCTCTACTACTTCACGACGCATAACATAGGCCAACACACGCTCATAATAATATAAGTGAGCCTACGCTCACACTTAATTCTGAGAGTACAAGATCAAGAAAGACCTTATCAGGATAACATTTTGCGTCAACACATCAAACGTATGAGAAAAACAAAAATACTCCCAGGCCTAAATCCACTGTACACAACTTCAAAAATAGAAAGAACAACAAAAGACCCCCAGTATAATATAAGATACGCACAGAGCCTAGGGAGCTCTCCAGATGCGTGCTCGATCTGTCTTCAGTTTCCCGCCCAGTTGAACACTTAGGGCTACATGAAATGCGGCACCTCCTTGGGTTTGCAGACCCTTTGTGGTGACAGCCTTGACAAACTAGTTATGACAATGTTCTTTAGTCCGTTCCGCGCTTATTCGTATATCTTAATTAACAACCCTCTGCTGGATTTTAATGATAATCAGCAGGAACATAATATGGATTATCAGGGACGTTCGAGTAAAATTTGTTGCCATGATTATAATACCATACTTGAAATCTTCTTCTTTACGGTATATATAGTGCATTATTATTATATACTAAAGAAAGGTTCTTGAATGATTCGATATCTTCACGTTTTACAGTAACAATAACAATATAATATACACTGCCGGCCGATTAATAGACGATAACCGCTTGCTTGGGTTTTTCCATTTCAGAGATCGGTCTGATGCGAATAAAAAGTACCGTGACAAATAACGTTCCAATGGCAATTTATTCCAAATAACGAACATTCAAAAGCAGCAATTGCAAATATATCCTGTGGCCAATCGACACAAATATTTCAGAATAGAGTTGTCAGATTGGTATAAAAGAAAATACGAGGAGGTAACACCTTTACTGGTTACCCGTAGAAAAACATATTGTTGAAAGCTGCCTCCTATAATGTATGGCGTTTAAATGTCTTTGAGAACTAGCACCACCATATCTCTCAAAACACTCGATACCCTACAAATCAGTAAATGAAAATATGAGGTCATCAAAAAGACCGTACAAAATTGGCAGTGCCAAAAACAAAAACTAAATTTGCCAACATATCTATTTCTTCTTTTGGCCCAACTGTTTGGAATAACTTGGCATGTATTTTGAGAGATTGTAATTCCCTTGAAAAGTTCAAAAAGAAATTCAAGAGGCATCTTTTTATGTTGTAAAAATGTCTTGTTATAACAGATCATAGTAGAGTGTGTTGCTTAAAGTTTTTAAATTCAAAATGTTAATTTTCATACATGGACCATGTTTTAGCAATCTATTATTGTAAATTGTAAAGTGCCCAGAGCTTCTTGAAAATGAGAAGTTAGTGGCGCTATAAGAAATATTCATCATCATTATTGTCACACATATATGCAAATAGTTTCAAGGAAGTATGATATATAGAAATCCTATAAATTCCCTCTGACACAACATGGGCATTCCCATTAGAGAGGAGCAGAGATCTTCAAAGAATCGTGATTCCAGATCCCTTTCAACAGCGAGTTGAAGCGATATCTCAATTCAGTGACACTAACAGCCCAACAAAATAAAAAGTTGAGATTCCATGGT
This sequence comes from Dirona albolineata, assembly GCA_031763155.1. NCBI lineage: Eukaryota > Metazoa > Mollusca > Gastropoda > Nudibranchia > Dironidae > Dirona > Dirona albolineata. The sequence continues at coordinate 3,152 of JARFNW010138964.1, read as the reverse complement.
TCGTATTTCAAGGTTAGAATGCACCACAAGTGGATTGATACCGTTTTTTGGTTCTTAATGCTTAAAACCAACATGAGACAGTGACCAAAGAGATTTGCAAAACTTATAAATATATAGATTTCTAAAATAGGAACTTGATTCATGTATTCCGTTCGAGAACGGGATATTTGGCTAGATAGACAGCAATATAACGATGATGATCTTTTTAAAATCATTCTCTGCTGGAAGCTAAGATTTTGCGTCACCTGCATGCCCCATATATACAATAAGATAAGACATTACTTTTCTTTCAAAAACAGCATGGATAACATACTTGAAATGTGTCTTCCATACAATATCATATCCTGATGGGTTTACATCACTACACATTTCAATATAATACAACAAATCACATCTGTGGTACTCACCGCACTGAAATCCAAGAGGTCACTCAATTCCTTGTCTCCACCGTTCATCCTATCCCCAAATGATACACCGCTTTGCCTGCAAACAGAGTGAGAGAAAGAGATTCAAAACAATGGATAATAATAATACACATCAGGGGTGTAACTGAAAAACTTAATTGTTTTAGTTATACCAAGAAAACAGCACTTGGGACAAAACAAACATAGCTGCCACACATAATAAAAAAAATCCCAAGAAGTTCACTGCATCTTAAACATGAGTAATTATATATCCATATACAAGTTTACGCTAAGACGGTACCGGTGCATGTAAAAAAAAAGTTACACAAATCTGCCATAATTAAATACCAATGGAATAGGACTACATGGTAATCATAATTGCTGACCAAACGGAAAATAATCACAATGACTTGTAGTCATATAAAAGGAAGCTCATGTCTGCCTGACCCGAAAAATTGGATGAGAAAAAACAAGAACAAAACCGGATGTCCGAAAATCTCAGTATAAAAAAACAACTATTAAAAAAGTCGACCAAAAAAAAGTGTCAGTCTCCATGGAAGTCGAGACAAGTCACGTAGCAGTGGAAACTTTAAGCCGTGTGACTAAGGATGTTGGGGGTGGCTGCCATGGCCGTGGTAGCAAAGGTGCTGGTCAGGATGTTGGTGATGGTGCAGAGTGTGGTTTTAGAAGTAGGTGATGGCTAGTGGTAATGGTTGTGATGGCTATAGTGGCGGTGGCGAATGTTATAATATGCTATAGTGGTGGTGGAAGTGGTGATTGTGATGCTAGTATTATAGATGGTGCTGGTGGCTATGGTGCTGCTGATTGTTGTAGTACTGCAATTGCTCATGGAAGTATCAATAGAGGTGATAGCTGAAGACGTGAAAATGTTAACAGTACAGCTTGCGTAGTCACGTTGTCTGCAAATTTTCAACCAGTCACTGGCACAGTCGTGGTTTAACAGTAACAGCTGTAAAAATATGATAATAAAAACTAACACGGGTAAACCCCCGGAGAGAGAGAAATATAATTGTTTTATGCACAGTAGTTTGTACCCACACAGTTCATGGGTCAGTTTGATTGTTTGTTGCAAGTCGTATATTTTGTCTAATTGAATGTGACGGAGGACATCACTGACAATGACTGAAAATAAATCTAATTCATTTTGAAGGACAGTGAGTCTAAAAATAAAGGGACCAGCAAGTCTGCAACAGACAGCTATTCCATGCAGCCAACGCACAATTACAACATCCTTTTTTTTAAATAGAGGACCCAATCGAAATGGGTCATGGACCTTTGGCGTAATTTCTGACTAACTTTCAATTTGAATGCTCAACCTGAACGTCATATGTGGTAAAGAAACTATAAATATTCAGTCCACTTTTGATGCTAACCATTTCTCCGAAGAATCTTAACACTACACGACTGAATTGTCAATTTTATTACAATCGTTATGTTGGGAGCAATCATGACAACTGACAATCTAAAAATATATAAACTATATACACACACATATATATATATGTATATTTAAAGATAAAATGACTTACTTATAATCTCAAAATTGATGTGAACATTGTACATTTGAACATTAAAGAAATAAAAACACAGCCGTGAAATTGAAACCCACCCTCTCATCCCCTGATTTGTGATTTTAGACAATTTTACTGTATAGTAATTGGCAAACAGAATGTCTTTTATTTATGCAGTACTGAAAAGAATGGCAAAGTTTTCTTTGAAAAATATGGGTGTCTGTACAGTTCATGGACCTAGAAACTCAGAATAGATCAAATAAATCAAATGAAATGGGTTTCAACAGAAACTACACAATCCAAAATCAGAACGCACACCACGACGACTGACACGCCACCAACCCCTTAACACTCAAGGTTAAAACCTAGGAATGTTGAAAATCGATGTACTGTACCCAGAGTCAAATGTAATCAGGAACAAAACCCACTCAGTACAATAAAAGTCAAATTACACGTAATTATTTTATACATGATTCATACACACTGGACTCATATAAAAAATGATGGATCTTGATTATGTATCATGTGTGGTTCTATATGATGCAATATAGATCATCATAAAACAGACAAGTAAATGGCCTTGAAAAGCACTTTTAGGACTTGGCCTTGACCTACAACGAAATATAACGGGTTTCCTGATGCAGAAGTAAATGTAGTTCTGTGCGACAACTACATGTCACAGGCCCGCACTTACAAAAAGAATAAATAGTAGCCTACTATACTCTGACGTTGGTGAAAAAAAATATCAAAGAAATCTCAATCAGGGACCACTTTTAATTCTACTTTGACTTTATAAAAATAATTATATTAATAATTTGATTGTTCGAGTTTACATTTTCAATGTCGAAAAGTCTGAAATCAGTCCATGGCTAGCCAGGATATTTTGATGCGTACACCTTTACCCCACTTAACGGCACTCAGAAATGAATTCAATGCAATGATTGCACAATGTTGAATTCAATATCAAAATTATCGTAAAGAAAAGATATTCCGTGGATCATATAAAAGTGCCCACAGAAGTGCTTTAAATTAAATCTTCCCTTTCCAGCAGCTAAAACAATTGCCAGTGGACTTGCCAGATATTTTATATTGAAACTACTAACTTCAGCAAACATATATGCCAACTTATTATAGGCAAGAATTGCCCAGGTGGCAACTCCCAGTTGTCCTGTAACTGAAGAGTAACCACTGGGGTAACAGCAACGTGTTTATCGGT
>JARFNW010138953.1:0-10565 GCA_031763155.1 Dirona albolineata | reverse complement strand
TTATTATTATTATTATTATTATTATTATTATTATTATTATTATTATTATTATTATTATTATCATTATTATTATTTTTTTTATTATTATTATTATTATTATTATTATTATTATTATCATTATTTTTATTATTATTATTATAATTATTATTATTATTATTATTATTATTATTATTATTATTATAATACTTTAGTCACCATTAGTTCTCCGCCCTCCTCCCCTATATTACTGTTGTTGTAGTTCTCCGCCGTCCTATGTATTGGCGCTTGGAGTGGACTGCACACGTTTGATTTTTATACAAGCTTGCACCATTTTGTCATGTTCATTGAATGGCACGTCATTGTTTCTCTAAGGTGTTACGTAATGTGTCAGTAATGGTCTCTGATGAAAGATGGCGGCAGAGGGATTCTCATATTGACGAACATGTTAGGTTTTATATTACGGTTAGATAGCATTGGTGAGCGAGTAGATAAGCTACAAGAATCGGGCGTGATCCAGATGTTCTGAGTTCGAACCTTGCAATGCTTGTCGTTTAACCCTTGGGAAATACCTTTTACAAGAATTTTTCGTCACATGACTGACGAATGTGTAAACGGCTACAGTTTACGGAGACGGTATTTGTTAGTATACTAGTAGCATGCGTCTAACAGGCTTTTCTACCGTATGCTTCACCGGTAGTTCAGAAATAATTTGATCTTTAAGAAGCATAATAAAATAATTGTTGACTGACCAGACAAACTCAAAATAGATAAAAATTTAATAAATGAAATAGGTTTAAACAGATGCTATTTCTTAACTCAAATCCATGATTTCATGCAAATATTTCAATATTTGGTTTGTATAACACCCGTTTCTCTAACATCATTCAGGCGTAGAGGGCAAGACTCAAGCAACGAAATGAACAATTCAGTATCAAATTTCATGTCACACAAAATTCTTTGGGGAGCCGAATGAGAACAAACGAGTGAGTTCAAGAGGCGTCTTCGGCTCACCAAGTGGATGTGTCTCGTGTATGTTGTGGATGCTGTTAAAAAAGCGGGTGGTAGACATACAAACTATTGAAATAAATGTATTAAAGTTTGGATTGGATATTCGAAATGACCAGTGTTGAAACCTGTTTTGTTTGTGTTGTTTTATCTATTCCGAATTGGCTGTCCAGGGTGGTGTGTGGTGTGGGGGGGGGCGGGGTTACGGTATCAAAAGACCCATGTAGTGTTGTGTGTGAGAAACGTGTGGGAACAAGGTTCGCACATTATGTGTCTGCATGTGTGTATATGTGTGTGCGTGTGCCCGTGTGTGTATGTGTGTGAGTGTGTGTGTGTGTGCGTATTTGTGTCTGAGTTACTATGTGTGAGAGTGAGTTAGTGTGTGCGCGCGCGTGAGTGAGTGCACATGTTTGTGTGTGTATGTGTGTGTGTGTGTTTGTGTGTGTCATGTGTGTATGTGTGTTTGTTGGTGTGTGTGTGTGAGTGTGTGTGTGTCATGTGTGTATGTGTGTTTGTTGGTGTGTGTGTGTGTGTGTGTGTTGAAGTAACAATGTCCATTACTATTTCACTGAATATTGGCCCCTATTGTTTGATTGGTCTATTCCCATGAGTGTAAAATAGCCATTCACCCCTCCATGAGTTGGTACAATCCAAGGACCGACCTAATTATAATATGGTGTCCGATTATTCATGCAATTCATCATCAACCGGGGCAGTTAATTAATGAAACTGAAATTGAATTATATCGCCGGTCGACGGTTCCTTATCACGTTCACACAAAATATACACGTTGGTGTTATTTATATCAGTGGAATGGCTCTGTGACTTGAAATGTCTGTGATGTATTGTTTTATTTACCTTATTTATATATTTTGTCACTATGGAGCTGAAGGCGTACTTAGTTTCCAATGATATAGCATGCATGATGGTTCTTGTATTTGTATTTGTATTTGTGAGTATTGAATGTAGGGGTGCAAATTGTTGGTGGAGAGGAAGACGAAGAGGGACAGAAATACCCTCATTGCGGATTATATCCACGGATGTAGAAAGAATTGCCCAGGTGGCAACTCCCAGTTGTCCTGTAACTGAAGAGTAACCACTGGGATAACAGCAAAGTGTTTATCGGTAAAATGTATGGACCTCATGGTACATTGTTGCCCAATATACTGGTAAAGAGGTTTGCACGCAGTGGGCCCATCACCTGCTTTAATTTCTGATGCAGTCTCTCTAGCCATGTGTAAGGTGATGAGTGGTGTTAGTCCTCGTTGTCATTTGGATTTACTTCCATCTGTCATGTACACCCTTCAGAGCTTTACACATGGCTGGCCCCTACACTTCTTTTGCGGTATAAAGGGGACTCAATAAACAACAACAAGATTCTCATCAGTTTCTGTTCAATATATAAAGGATTTCCAATCATCCCCTCCGTTAGGACCAACAAATAAATTAGGTATAGATGAGTTTGTAGTCCTGTATCCCTGTACAAGTGCAGACATTACATCACTTATCCCCGCAGTAGGTTGTCTCATTCCATATCCAACTCAGCTCCCTGGAGAGCATAGAGTAGAGCAGCCTGATAGGTGTATCACACTAACATACTGCCAATATCTTTCTCTGCCTGCAGCTGGATACTCATTCAAACTTGAGTCAAGTGAGTAAAAAGTGTGTAAAGAGTCTTTCCCAAGGTCTCAATGTCGAGTCTAGTGCTACCAGGATTCAAACTCGCGACCGCTCTACCTTGAGTCAAATAGCCTAACCACTCGGTCAACGATGCCACTTAAAAGACATGTTACACAAATATAACTTTCTTTTTTTTTCTTTCTAATTCATTGGTAGAAAGCAATGGTAAACTACATTAAGTCGTATGCCTTGTATATATTAAACATTCACACTTGACTACACAATACTGAACACGGAGTAAGAGGCTTACTTTACTTGCTATTGCTACCCTTGTATCATCCCCTGCCAACTGAAACTCACCACTCCACCATCCCTCTTTACTTCTACACAGGCCAAAGTCCAGGTGAAATCGTCCAAAGTTGCCCCTCGCCTCCTGGATGCCTTACACAATGTCAACAACGAAGGGCCAAACTCAGCTGTCATCGACGCCACTTGTCAGAATCTCAAGGCAATTATCGCAACGGTTAGGGATTGAGTTCGGATTGAGTTCGCAGCTTCAGAATCAGTTAAAAAAAACCAAACAACTACCACCTTTAAAAGTTGTATAGTTAAGTAATTAGTAATAATATGCTATAAGATATTAAATGATTCAAGAATCATTTGGATAGTTTTTATTTTATTAGTCAATACTGCAACAAATTGTATATCTTACTGTATTCTTTCATGTTTCATTGTATTATTTCAAACGTCTTAGATGAGATCTGTGGATTTGTATGAAAGGCAAATGAATATTATTATTATTATTATTAGTTTCCAGGAATTGTTATAAAATTCATAAGCTGTTGTAAGTATAAATGTCTCACATTACAGTTACAATGATCATTGCTGTTACTTTATACTGTCATTGAAACATTTTGTGGTTATTACTAAGAATACGTGAAGTGCAGAAAACAGTACAAGTTCATTAGAACTGTTTCCCTCTTACTCTTATATGTATGATCATCTCGTAGTGTGTGAGAATAGGACAAAAATTGTATATCATGTATATCTGTAGGTAGGTAATATAACTGTGATATTAATGTAAATTGAAAATTAAACCTCACTACTTTTGTAACCTTTTATCTGAGTTGTTATACTGCATGGGATTGGCCAGGATTTAATTGATGGACAAGACTGCTGGATACTGTTTAGCCAAACCCAGGATCTGTTGCCATTTAACTTTCATGTTGTTACTGTTTGAATTTGTTATTTCAGGTATGCGGGCAATTACCCCACAGTACCCTAGATAAAAGGTAGAAAGGAAATGATAAAGAAAGAAAGTTGTTACTGTTATCAACACACCTTAAAACATGCCCATAAAGTTTGCGAGTTGTTTTTAAAAATCTTTTTAAAAATTAATTTCTTAATGTTTCAAATAAAAGTAAGAAGTTTTATTTACAACATATCAGTGTCAGACGTCGTGACACACAGCCAAAGATAAACCAAGCAATGAACTCAATGAGAAAGAAACAGGAGAATCATTACTTCACTACAGTACAAAGAATTTCCCCACGGGGATGAAATAAAGTATTATCTTATCTTATCTTATCTTATCTTACTTTGCGTTACCAAAGTGCAATCTCCCTTCTTTTTTGGGGGTTAAAGTTTTTTCCTTTAGTTTAGTGCTCTTTTGGACACTTACCTTAAGGCACACCTGTTTAGAGTCCGTCTTTGATAGTAGAACTTGCGGGAGAAATGATTTTGGTTCGTCACCACCCTATCCAAAATATGAATAGCAAGGAAATCATGGATTTATTTTCAAACTTCATTTTAGTTTCATTTCATCCATGTTTTCCATTTAAGCTAGTATTATCCGTCCGTTCTCTCTCCCCCCAACCCTGAAGTTTTAAAGGTCACCATATGACCTTCATGACATTGTAACACTTAATCTCATACTTACATTCATATCATGCCCAGATGGTAACTCCCAGCTGTCCTGTAACTGAAGAGTAACCACTAGTGTAACAGCAAAGTGTTTATCAGTAAAATGTATGGACCTTACTCACGGTACATTGTTGTCCAATTTACTGGTAAAGAGGTTTGGAAGCGGTGGGCTCATCACCTGCTCGTCTTTAATTTATGACGCAGAGTCTTTCTAGCCATGTGTTAGGGTGATGAGTGGGTCCTCGTCATTTGGATTTACTTCCATTGGTCATGTACACCCTTAAGCCTGACATATGGCTGACCCCTACACTGCTTTCTATGGTATAAGGGGACTCGATAAACAAAAAAACCATTCATATCAAGAAAATAGTTTTTCTATATCATGATATGATAAACCATAAAACAGTATAAAAACTTTTTATTTTCAAACACTTTTATTTGGACATTCAACTTTCACCCGAAAGGTTAATAATGCAATCGTATATTTTTCTTAGAATCATTACAAAGCTCAATTTCAATTGTCACAGCATATCACTGAAAGCTCAATCAAATTCATTGTAGTATAGCTTTCTTTTTTCTTTTTTAAAAAAAAAAACTGATATTTTGTTTAAAGAAGAACACAACTTACAAAACATCCCTTCATACTTTATAACATATATTATAATATTATGTCAAAAGGGTCAGGAGGTATGTTAATTTATAAAATATTATTGCTTCAAGAATGGATAGTGAGGAAATCATGGATATATATTTTCAAATTTCAAATCTGGTCATTTGTCTTCAATTTAAGCACGGGGATACAAATGATTCATTAAGTGGAAATAAAATAATGGACAATTGAGAATCAGACTAGTCATTGGTATATTAATAAGAATATTAGAATCCATTTCGAAAACTTTAATGAGATTTTTACAGCTTGATTGATAATATTATAGTTATACTAATACTACACTAAGACTAAGATTATAAGTTCTATAGGATGAGAATGAGACTCACTTTATAATTGCAAAGGGGGCTTGCATAATCTGATAACATATTAGACAGGCCTCAAACGAAGAAAGTGGTCCAAGGTCTGTGTTAGTGTTTTAAGATGGCAGCCCTATCACCTAATTTGGGTACAACATGCAATAGGCTAACCCTTGCTGGCCTGAAGAAAAAAGTGATTCAGAGAGAAATTATATGATTGAAATGTAACACCTAAATCTATAATAGTAAATAGGTATTAGGTATTGATAAATAAATAAGAAGAAACATTATAAATTACAAATCTCACTTGCATTGTCTCAGGGACATTTCAATCTTAGTGCAAGCCTGAATATAGCCACAAAGAATAAAATCTATTTACAATTCAAAATATAATAGCAACAACATATTACATAGGCGTATTCATTTTTGTTGTTGTTGAAATACACCCAAAAAAAGCCAAACAGTTGATCCCAAATGTTTGGTAACACTAAAATATATCAGGTTAACGTAATTGGACATAAGTAGATAGGTGGTGGGACCTTAAAAAACCTCTTGGATACGTAGAAGTGTTTTCCAGGGTACTATTAATTAATCTTTGAGTTGTTCATTTGGAAATATGAATTGTGCCCATGAAAGAAAAAAAAGGAAATTGTGAGAAAGTATTCACAAAACCAACTCTTTTCATGCAAACAATCACACAAACACGCACACGCACATATACTCGTCACATATAGACATATTCAGAGAAAAATGTGTTCCCCGCTAATATAAATTACACCTGAATATCCAATACAATACACCATTTGAAATATCTGGAACAGCCCAAATTGTTCTTTATCAAAGCCTTATCGGATTAATCTCAAAAAGTTTGATCAAAGCAAGACCTAGATCACTTGACCTCAATGGCCAGTGAGTTATAGGCTCTGCTCGAAACGACTAATCGGAAGAATAGAAATAGATAGAGAATCAGCCGAGTCATCCAAGTCGGAGAACAAGGGAGCGGAAGGACGTAAGTAAGTATCTTATATTGGATTAACGTAACACAATAAAACCAGCCATCAAGTAATAATGGGATAAGAAAAAAATATTTCTTCATGAGGCTGGTTTCGTTTCATAATGAGCATTTTAAAGTGAAATGAAGAGAATCAAGTAGCCTTATTATACTTAAATACTTGAGCGCATACATTTCTCATGACAGAAATAATGAATGAAGAGCAGGCACTGATGATTAACAGATGAAAAATAGTGTGAAAACAATGCAATGCATTTTCAGAAAGACAGACGGCCGACAAGAACAGGAAAATTATTTTTGTTACATTATCATTACCGACAGCGGGAATGGATTCTCACTGACTGTGTCTGCAACACGACTGCAACGGCCACAACATTCAGCCACTCAGCCTTTGCGACAACTTTCCTAGCATTGCATTACTTTCCAAATATTTGTTTCAAATACAGGCCTACATTCATCAATAGCATTGCGACTGTCTCTAGAATCGTATATAGCCATTGAGATCTGTATCAGTTTCAGGCTCACGTTTGATTCCCGCTGATGACAAATTATTTTCCTGTTCTTGTCGTGTTTTTCTTCATCTTCTTTATTTTACTTCTTTTTTTTTTTCTTCCTGTTTTTTTTATCACTGCATTGCCTCCTACCCCCTTCCTCACACATTTTATACACATTTCTTTGTGATCATAATATTTTGTTCAAGGAGGAGCTCAGTATTCTTGTTTTTTTATATATTTTTTTAACAAAGATAAAATTAACATTTAGTAAAGGTGCAATCATGAACCATTGAAGCCATTGTAATACTAATAATGAATAATAACAACAAATATCTCAGGTATAATAACTCAAAGTCTCATCACCTGTCGTTATCGACGGTAAATGGCATTGACTCGTTATCATAGCCTTGGATTCAATTGCCAGATGATGGAGTTTAAGTATGCGTGAAATAGTATAATAATCAGGTTGATGACAAATGCTTATTTTTCAAATAGGAAGATATATGATATTAATAATACAGGTTTCGTTAGTCAACACCTAACAACAACAACAAAAATAATTATAAATACCAGATCTAAAGTAGGCTATAGCAATAATAGCATGGGTGTTAAAGACCTAAAAGCCTAGTGTTTCAAAGATCCAGTAACTAAGTAAATTTTAATAATAAACAGGGTGCCTGTAGCGTGTAACTGTAATGGACAAATAACAATATGCCATCCTATGGATAGGACGTTGGTTTATCACAAATGACTTTTCCAGATGCAAGATGGCATTCATCGCTACACCTGGCTTCTTGAGTGGCATGCTTCCACTCGTGCGTCTTTCCCAGGGATAACTAAGAGATGCCAATAATAACAGGTCTTGATCCAACACGTGTGTGGAAGCGCTTGTGTTTGATTCATTCAGCTACCTCACAGTTTGGCAGTTTGAGTAAGCTGTGTATGTGTGACATACCCTACCCTACCCCCCCCCCCCCCCAAATAAAAAAATAAAAAATAAATCAGTTTTAAAATTTGAATTGGAAAAACCATAACTGAAAATGTATGTTGATTTATTCAAGCGGTGTCATGATGACCGAATCATAACTGACTACATTTGTCTATTATTACTATTCTGTATTAAAATAAATTTCAATATTTTAGTTTGTATACCGTACATCACAAAAACACTTGATTCCACAGACATCCGAAGATGCCCAACAAGAAATGAAGTCAAAAAGAAAAGAGAACACAATAAAAAAAATTAAAAAAATTGAGAGAAAGTGATTCTGATGGTCCGCACAGTATCGCAAAGAATGTACCACGATACTCATGGGGCTGATGTTGAATAGATATGATTGTACATGCCATGAAACACCCTGTAATCTTTTGGTCACAATTGACAACTCTTCAATAACGGCATCTACATGATGCCATGGACGTTGATGAAAAATTAGAGTGGCAGACAAACTACCAAAGTTATAAATAACATGAATAAGATTATAAGAATGTAGCGGTACTTTATGAGAAAGTTATACTCTATTCACTGTTCAGCTGGATACCAAACTACTCTCTCTGTTTTTCGAGTCGTGTGTCATATGTATCTTAAGCTTTTGTTTGACTGCATGCGTCCCTTAAACTGGAATGTTTGCCCGTCCCTGCTTTACATCAGATAGTAGATCCCCCAGCAGGTCGTGTTATTCAAAGTCCTTGTCAACTGCCTGAGGAGCAAACAGTAGAGTGCCTGTTAGGCACATCAAACTAACATACTGACAATATCTTTCTTTGCCTGCGGTGGGGTTTTCATTTAGACACGTGAGAAAAAAATGTGCAAAGTCTTTCCCAAGGGCTCAATATTGGTAGCATCGCCAGAAATCGAACCAAGGATTTAACAATCTTAAGCACGGCAGCCATACCACATGGCCGCCATATACATATATAATCTATACAACATATGGCACAATGCCAGGCATCTGTACTCTGTGCTCTGGTTATTGGGGAGAAAGTCCTTGTGCTATGATATCCCAATTATTGCAGTATACAATTTTATGGCCAAGACACTCATCAATATGAAACAGGCACGCTTAAAGATTTTATGGAAAATATGTTTCACATTTTTCAAATTCATATACATACATCTGTATCGTGCGTTGCAACAAGATCATATAAATGATATTCTGAAAATACTTACGCCTAGAATCAATGACAACCACTTTCATATCAAACAGATCGGCTCGTTATATACTCAAACTCAAATCCATCTTTTTCTCGTCACAATACATATACATAATGTGTAGCATGTGTACCTGATTAACCATGAGTGAATTATATAATGTATTTGTAGAATATCATGATGATTATCATCGATTATTATTATGATCATTATTGTTATTATTATTTGATTATATGTTATTATTATTATTGTTATTATTATTATTATTATTATTACTATTATTACCATTCTCATTATTATTATCATCATCATCATCATCATGTGCTTTACAGTAGCACATTTACCACCGGAAAGCAACATAACACTCAACACTTAATGTGCCACATGCTGCCTAATGGGCGCAAATACAATTTTTGGACATGGACAATGCTGCTTACAAGGTAAGCAGTGCGAACTAAGAGTTACAAGGATACAAACGGCAGTGAGCCGATAAATCTCATTATGTATAGTATATTGTCATTGTCATGACAATCCAATTCCTTTCTTTCCCTAAAATCCCCAAATCTGATGGTCAATGCAGTGCACCCTAAATCTTTACAACATCCATCATAACCAAAATGAAGTTGTTATATTTCACTCCTAACAGAATAACGACTATTCATACCAAGAATTCTCCTTCCTCTGTTGTAGCTGAGCGAACGCCAATAGTTTTTTACCAATGATTTGAGCACGGCAAATTTGCCTGAGTATTTACATACAAGGAAAGTAAAAAATTAAAGTCCTTAAGAAAGAGCCCATAGAGCTTATCCCAGTTTCCATGGTGTGAAGCTGACAGAGTGACAACATACCGCCCTTCTGGATAGGACGCTGCTATATTTCAGGTTACTTCCCCAGCTGTAAGCTGTAAGTTGTAAGCTGGTACCCATTTCTACACCGGGGTCGAGTGAGGCAATTGGAGTAAAGTTTCTTGCCCAAGAAAAATGACGAGGTGACTGGGATAGGATTTGAACCCACGAGAGCCCACTGTCCTAACCACACGGCCTCCTCGCCTCCAATACAAGAAAAGACTGTCATGTAATTGTGATTGAAGTGACAGGAGTAAAGCGGCTCATAAAGAGGGAAATCAAAAGAAATATGGCAGTAGGGAAACAATTACAGAGAGACGGGAGGGAGCATCAATGATAATGGACGAGTTGTCGAGAATAGATTGAATTGATTTGATTATAAAACACTGAGGCGATGGGGGAAAGGCTTAGTTAGTAGAAAGAAAGTGACAAATAACTAAAAGAGAGAGAGGGGGAGGGGAAGAGAGAAAGAGTAGAGTAGAGAGAGAGAGTGAGAGGAGAGAGAGAGGAGAGAGAGAGAGAGAGAGAGAGAGAGAGAGAGAGAGAGAGAGAGAGAGAGAGAGAGAGAG
>JARFNW010138932.1:0-10569 GCA_031763155.1 Dirona albolineata | reverse complement strand
CAATTTTTTTATTTTAATTAATCATTTGTATGTCTAAAAAAGAAAGAATGTCTAAAAAAAAAGAACGCCTAAAAACAGGCGAATTAGAGGAATGGAAAGATCAACAAATAAATAACAATTTTTTTATTTTAATTAATCATTTGTATGTCTAAAAAAGAAAGAATGTCTAAAAAAAAAGAACGCCTAAAAACAGGCGAATTAGAGGAATGGAAAGATCAACAAATAAATAACAATTTTTTTATTTTAATTAATCATTTGTATGTCTAAAAAAGAAAGAATGTCTAAAAAAAAAGAACGCCTAAAAACAAACCAATCAATCTTATTATTGTTGATCTTTTTTATGCTTCTTCAAGTATTCAGGATATTTCCGACAGGCATCTTGCATTTGGCCTAGAAATTGTGGCACACCAGTCTACATTTAGAAAAATAAAACAAAGAAGAAAAATAAATAAATATTTTTTTAGTTCCAGTTGTATACAAGAAATCTGTAAAGCAAAGTCAATTTACATTAAATATAATAGAAGAACATCAAAACAACTCAATTTTCAAAAGCCCAATGACTCAATGGATTCAGTATCGTAACTTCAGCTTCAACAAAAAGCTATGATAAAGGCAGCATCTCATCTCCTCATGATATGACTCGTGGGGCAAAGCCTTGAAAAATCTGAGAGACCAGACTGAATCAGGGACTTCAAGATAAAAAATAGACAGAGTGAACAACAGCACTAGAGACACCCTCACTCATGGCTGCAACACTTCATTGCTTTATGATAAGTTTTTAAATATAATATCACTATCGCATAACATTCCCTTTATTCATCCCATTACTTAAGCCCTTGGAAAACCCAAAGTCTCCCCAAATAACCCAGCCTACGCTACGGCAGGCACATAAGTCACTTTCAATTTCAATATCTGCAACAAACCATTTACAAATAATATTCCACTAACACTCATCAGGCCTGAACACGTGGACAAGACCAACATCACCCAACCGTACCAAACCAACAAGAATAGAACGGTTGAAGAACATCAAAACATATACCGATCTTTACTTTTTCTCTGCCGCTATAGACACAGCATTTGGATAATAATTTTACATTACTTAAGCCCTTGGAAAACTCTAAGTCTCCCCAAATAACCCAGCCTACGCTACGGCAGGCAGACAGGCACATAAGTCACTTTCAATTTCAATATCTGCAACAAACCATTTACAAATAATATTCCACTAACACTAACACTTTCTGAAACAATAAATATATATTGTGAACTAAGTAGATATGGTACTCTTACTACTCTTGACTAAAACAAATAAATGATAGAAATAAATAATAGACTAATACAAAATAGGAGGCGACAGGGCCTAGTGGTTAGGACAGCAGACTCTAATGGCGAAGGGTATGGGTTTGAATCCTATCCCCAGTCACTTCGTTGTTTTTCTTGGGCAAGAAACTTTACTCCAATTGCCTCACTCGACCCAGGTGTAAAAATGGGTACCAGCTAGCAGCTGGGGAAGTAATTTGCGATAGACCAGCATCCTATCCAGAAGGGTGACGTATAACTTTATGCTACGGAAACCGGGATAAGCACCAGATCTATGAGCCTCAAGGCTCGGAAGGACTTTACTTTTTTTACATTTTTTATACAAACTAGAACTAGAAGACAAGATTACCTTGGCTGCCCAGTTGATCAGCCATTTTGGGATGTTTCCTCCCGGGTTGTCATAATAGTTCATGAAAGCTGGGAATGTCAATAGAAACAACAAAAATGTTACCACTGATTGTACCCAAAAAACACCCTCTTTAGCTACTTATCAGCTTTGCATGCGACGATAAACAATACGTGATAGTACTGATAGGACATTTCCAGTTCCCTCTTTCTCACCTACAAATAATCAAATGATGAACATAGAACGATGATACGAATGGACGCAACGTGGATTACCAGCTTGAGGCACCCCATCTATTTTTGTTTTTAGCTATTTAAATTTATACAGCAACCTGTATTGACCTAGGTTAACAAATTATTTTTTAAATTCTCTTTCATCTCATTTCAAGTCTCTGCCTGACAGTCAGAAGGCAAATATGAGAAGAGTTGGATGTAGAGCAATCTTTGTAGTGTTTGCCTAACATCATTTCTCTAAAAATAAAAATCTACACTTAATGTGCAGCCGAAAAATTTAATTGCCTTTTCTTTAAATTTTGTCAAAGTTTCTTGTTTGATAATAATCAGTAATGCTTTCCAGCCAAACTATTAATTATGTCATTTAGTATATAAGGCCTTACACCGAAAGGTACAAAAGGTAAATTGATCCAGAAAGAAAGATTTAGTATAAGGGTATTTGACATATAAATGAATATACAGTGGGCATGGATTGCAACATTTTCATACTATTATTCTAATATGTCTATATAATAATAGTTGAAAAATAATAGGGGGGTAATGTTGCGTGGATTGGTCCCAATGTTGAGAGGTTGATTCCAATCACAGACAATGTGACACCGGTAGTATTCAAATAAAAAAAGGTCATTCATAATATAGCGCTTAATCACTATCACCGCCATGTTCTGAGCGCCAGTAGCACATTTGCCCCCTGATAGTACGTTGTTGACTCAAATTCAACTGCCATGTCAACAATCATTTTCTAGAAAATTGATTAGGCCTATATTTCTTCCAACTATTTATCATTAATTCAGTGCCTGCCCAATTATTGTTCACCTATTTGCACAGGTAACCGGGATAAGCACCGGCTTTATGGGCCTCAAGGCTCGAAAGGACTTTAATTTATTTTCACAGGTAGGAGAATCATCGCTGCTGATGAAACAAAAACTTAACATTAACATTACTACTCACCTTTAGAGCCTCCCTTGTCGTTGGTTGTGAGGACACAGGTTTGTAAGTAGTCGTCCACTCTGACCACCCCCTTCACTGCCGGTAAGGAATCTGCCTTCACTGATTTAGCTAAAACTACCCAGCATTTGTTGCCCCGACTTTCCATTACACGTAGCTCTCTTCCATAAACATACTTATAATGAAGTTAAGGAGCATAAAATATATATATATATATGCTCTATTAATTATTATTAATATTATTATTATTATTTGTCATCGTCACACCAAAAATGCAAACAGCACATTTTAGCACAATCCTACTTGACATCCTTCAACATTGAATTATACTCTAAAACATGACACAGTTATAGTGATTCACTGCATGCATAAATATCTTATCAGTTAAATTAAGGTCTGTGTATGTAGCCACATGTCTTTTATAGATTTCAAACGATCCAATTTCAACATGTGTGTCGATAAAAAATTAACAATATACTGCTGCAAATCATTATGAATAAACTAATTTTCTTTTAAAGGTGCATGAAGGATACATCTCTGTTCCAAAGTGGGAAGGGAAAATTAATATTCCAGTAGATCAAGTTTTGACCATCCACTTGTTTGACACTGAGTTCTGAAAATAAAATAAAATTGTTATTACAATTTGCACATATATGGCCTGAGCTTCTTGGCTTTGGCACCCAGGACCCATTGTTTTGTTTATTTTAAATCTCTGTACACCAACGGGCTCAAAAAATTTACATAATTTCCCCCCCCCCCCCCCCTGCAACAGTGCCATTTAAAATCAACAGGTGTCATAGGTTTTCATTTTAAAAAATGAGGTGACAAGCTATTAATGAGGGGTGAGGTGGGGAGGGTAGATGATGTATAGTAGGTAGAAAGTAATGTAGTGACTCAAATGGACATTTTACTTTACGTTGACTACACGAGCAATAGAAACATGGCGAAAATAGATGTCACTAGGGCACAACGTTTGTAAGGAAAAAAAAACACACACTACATTGCCTCTGCAGTCGCATTTCATAGAAATTCTATACGTTTGGTTTCTAGAAATTAGAGATTTTCAATAGTTTTTATCCTCACCTTTCACAAACGAGTCCCATTTTCTACGATAGTCCAAGTCCATATAAACATCAGAGCAAATGTCTGGTAAGACATCTAATTCTCCATAGGTTTTGTACCGGTACAAGCCAGAGGCCTGATGAGGAAAAGGGAAGGAAAGTCAAATCAAATTGTGTAAATGAGCACAAACACGGTATATCGCTAATTTAAAAAAAACAAAAAACTTTATGACTGTGGACTTCGCCAATATACGCCAAGGCTGTATAGTTAAAATTGTGAGACCAAAATAATAACAATAGCCACAAAAAGCCAATCAAAGTTACTCATCATTGCAACTAAAAAAGTAAGGAATCTCAGAAGAATGCTTCAATGTTGTTGTTTATAGAGTCCCCTTTATACCACAAGAAGCAAGGTAGGGGCCAGCCACTCAAGCTCTGAAGGGTGCACATGACAAATGGAAGTTAATCCAAATGACAACAAGGACTTACACCACTCATCACCTTACTCTTACACATGGCTAGAAAGTCTCTGCATCAGAAATTAAAGACGAGCAGGTGATGAGCCCACTGCGTAGAATGGCTTGGACGCATAGCCATGCGCAGTGGACTCAAACTCAAAAATCACCCTTTGGATGAAAAAAACCTCTTTTATGGATCCTTCCATATTATATCTGATATTTTGCATTCAACAAAGAAAGTAGACATGATACAACTGCATTTGGTGACCCAGGTAGTGTTGTCATATGACCAGCAGGTGACTAGTTCAAATGTGGATGCAAACCACTCCTTACTATTTTGAGAGAGTTGATTTTGGGCATGAAAATAAAAAAAAGAGGCTTGCCCTTGCTACTGACATGATAACACTATAGATTTGATATATTATATGTAATAAGGTACTTGTCTCAATATTGGGTTATGTTCAAAGTCAAACTACAAATGCAGTGAGATAATCCACCTTATCAAAAAGTCTGTAAATGGTCACACCGTGAGTCTCCACAAATTTCTCCCACTCATCAATATCTGGAGCCCAGAGCTCCTGGCACGCCTTTTCGAACTCAAGTTCAGTAAAACAGCCACGTATCTCTGAGGCCATAGCTGTGTGTTTATTATCACTTATAACACTGTTCGATTATTGAAACAATTTGAACTAAGCAGCATTAAAATGGACGTCACAAACAGACAACCTATAATAATCTTAGGCCTATCTTCTTATCTAGTTAGAAATCGCCTAGCAGTCAATCGACAATCGTCAATCGACTTTGTTTACTTCCGTCTCAACCAACCGTGACAGCTGATTTTTGCCGGTGAAGAAGCAATTTTTAGTCTAATATGTTTTAGTCATTGTAACTTTTTTCCCTGTGCATTCAGATTCAGATATTTTTAATTCAGGTGCACAGCGTAAAAATTAAGAAAAATCAATGATATTCTAAAAATTTCTCATTATTTAACAAAAGTTACGATAAGTGTCCCATCTAGCAAGCCCCTTCTTGACTCTTTCACTTTCAGTCAGAGAAATGCGGTGTCTAGATTTATTCTTCATCCTCAACGGCTTCGCCTAATAATTATATATTATACAAAGCCAATCATCAATCAATCAACAGTATCTCATTTTTTGTTTGTTTGGTTATTTGTTCGTTTGTTTTGTTTATCCTTATTTTATTTCAATATTGCGTTTATTGATTTGCTATGAAAACGATTATTAGGGCGGGGTGTGAGCTGTGGCTGTGTGTGGCTGAGTGTTGTGTGTATGTGTGTGTGTTATCATACAATAGTATCCAATCCACCTTTTGTTGGAATCACTATGGTCACAACCCAAGCCATCGAAAGAGCACTACCCAGACCTATGGACGCAACCTACTTTAGTGGAAAAGCGGATTAGGAACCGCTTTCTATAAGCGACTTATGTCCACACCTGTTCTTTATTTAACCGTCTGGATGACGTTATGGTGTAAGTACTCTGAAACAAAAGATCGATAACAAGTTGTATTGCTCGCGTATTAGTAGAATGTTCTGTGAATGAAGTGTTATTACCTAATAATAATAATCCATGTCAGTCAACAGTGACAACAGACCTCGGCCTCAGGCTTGGCAATTTGAGTTATTGATAAGTCAGTCATCATACTACTAGCATATTTTAAAGCATTTCTATTTCCTTTGTTTATTGGAAATATTAAAGAGTGGCAAGAGTTCATTGTAGGTTTTTTTATATGTAGAGAGAGAGTTAGAGTTAGAGAGAAAATTACATCCGACTTAAACTTATAAAGTTAATAAAGTTAAAACGATTTTCTTATTGCTAAATACATCATTACTCATCTCATACTCTTATTGAATAATATTAGTGTATTAGTAGACTATCGCAAGTATAGTATAGACTGACATCTAAGGATTTAGATCTGGTAAGTTTTTATGCCTTCATAATTTATTCCCCCTTTTGCGGGACTTAGTATTAGTAGTAAAACATTGTCATTGAATGATCAGCTTACTACTTTACTCATGAGTTCACTTTGTTTTGGTTTTTTTATGTTCTCTTGGCCAGTTTGTCTTCTTAGCCATAACAATTTCAAAAGATTGGTTCGTCAATTCGTTCACCTATTTACCTTATACTTATTTTATAATTTATATGTATATGATATATGCCAATTTTGTCAGTCAGTTTGACAACCTTTTTTTATTTTTATCTCATTCTGTGTTCCAATTCAAAATATTACACAACGTATCCTCAGGGTGAAATGATTAGCTGAGGCTTCAAAAACAAGTTGTGAATGTCCCAAGCTTTTTAACAGATAACGCAGAGACTCTCCTCATCTTAAACTACGCAGTGCATGAGCACAGAACAGTCCACTCATGACCCTTGTGCACAATGACATGGTGAGTAGATGTTGATTCAAAATGTGAGATTTATTTTATTTCAAATTATTTTATTTCAATTGATAATACTTTTTGTCTAAAAGAGGATTATTTAAAGAACATGGAGACAGGGGTTGTTACAAGTAGAAATCCACTAGACCCGTCTATTGTCCACTGCATTACTTACTTTCTCCATCGACCTCACTCGGATTTGCAGGACCTCTTTCTTCCATATTTCTCGTCCTCTATTGTTATAGGCATCTCTTCGTTCAATGTTTTATCGACTGCTAACTTCCCATTACCTTGACAATAAAAGACCTTTATTGTCCTTGTACAACATGGGGGAGTGAGGACCTGCTGATCAGCAAAATTATTATTAGTATTGCTTTGAGGTGGAAAATCATATTAATGACAAAAGGCAACAGGCCAGGTAAACAGATAGAGGAGATAAGCAGAGTCTATCTATTAGTTGGTGGTGCCGGATGGTAGTGGACGTAATGGAATTATAAAACAGTAGAACTCAGACTCAACAAACTCGGACTCAACTAACACCTTGCATTCAGCGAACAGAGAAAAATTCCTTCATTGACTTAGGTAAAATATATTTTATCTTACGAACTAATCTCAGACCCAACCTCGATTCCAACGAACCAGAAGGGTAGGCAAGCTCACAAAAAATTGCTAATCTACTTAGACATCTAGTTGAGATTCGAACTACAAAAGGTCTGCTGTCGGCTGACAAGAAACAAAACTATAGAAATGTACTGCAGGCAACGAGGTCAACCGTGGGTCAATGTAAACTGTTTAGTAGAGTAACATCTTCAAGTCATGCTCTTTTTTATCCACAAGTAAGGTGGTAGAAAAAGTAACAGCATGTTTGTATCCCTCGATTTGTTTGTAAAAAAAAAACAACAACAAAAACAACTCGTCATTACAAAATTCCTCCGCATGGTTCAAATTCGGGCCCTTCGTGTCAGTGGCTGAACACTCAACCACCCCACCACTGCATCGACCGGAAGGGAAATAAAGTCCACAACGGTGCTTTCTTTTTTTTATTATCATTCCCAGACGAGTCTGCGAAAGGCAGCAGTCACTGGTAATATTATTATTATGCCCTTGGCTCCAACGGACCTTGCATCCAACAAACTATTTGAACTGACCGAGCTAGTTTGTTGAGTCTAAGTTCTACTGTACGACCTTCTGGGTTCCCATGTTAAATTTACCTTACGGTAAACCATTGACTTGTGCATGTAACGCACAACTATTTTCAATTTTCAATAAACTACTTCTACCAAGGCTGCACATGAGAAATTCACACATTCACAGTTGCATGGATATCGCAGATTGGTGGCTTGTGTTTGATGCCTCTACCATTCTGCTACTATCTAAAATTGGAAGGAACACTATGGAAATTTATTTTTGGGAAAAGGTTATATTGGTGTTGGCGTAAACAATTATTTTCCCAGAACCCCGACTATAACACTGATGAAAACTGGTATGTAGGCTTTTTTTTTCTCTGAGACTACCAATTCATCTTCATAACAATTTGTTGAATAGGTAGCCATTTCGCTGCAGATGTAAGCATCCAATCACCTTGGGTATACGTTAAAATCATTGTTATTGTCATGGTTGACAAAACTTGGAACTTATTCAGATTTCTTTGAATCTCTTTGGTCAAACTGGGATGTTAGACAGGTAAATTGTACAGAAAATATTCTGTTTTGTCTCACAACTGGTCCTAGGCAGAGATAATTGCATTTTGTCATTGCTAAACATTTTGTAGCATGATTGCATGATGAGTATTACTCCAAGCCAGACATTGTTTATATATATTGAAGATTGACATCACATATTATTATTTTAATGATAATTATTTCGAGCTAGACACTATAGTGGAGGGACAGGACTCCAGACGTGACAGGACAACTTGGCAGTTTGGTTTGGTTCGTCAGACAGAGGTGATTAATTCTAATTGACCAAAAACTGTGTTTATTCGATTGGAATTAATCACCACTATCTGACGAACGAGACCAAGCTGCTAGTGCCAAGTTGTCTGGGGCTCTGTACCGTCCGGAGTCCCGCCCTTTCACTATATATACATGATTGGCATCACATTTTATTATTTTACCCAATATGTTGATCACTAATAGAGGATGTTTTGTGTTGTGTGTAAGTGTTATTTGTCATAAAAATACCTTGGTGACATTTCCTAATGGAACCTAATGGCTTTATTTAATTAGATTTTGCTAAATTCAGCATTTGCCGTCAAGTTTTAACATTACATTATTAGTTTTTTATGTTTTATCGGTTTCTTATTAAAGAAACTTAAATACTAAAGTGTGGTTTTTTAAAATATGTTACTACAAAATTTGTTTACAATGGCAAATGTTTTGATTTGCAGCAAATATTATCAGATGAAAGCAGACTGACATTTGTATAACTAAAGGAAAAACTATTCTCCAGATCAGCAATGGTATTTTCAAAGAATTTTTATATTATGTTTGAATTACGGTTTCATGTTTGGCTTCAACATTATTAATTCTGTCTTATGCTTGTTATTGTTATACTTTTATAAAAACAATGTAATGATACATCATTACTTTTATAACTGTTTGATATAAAACAATTCTAATTCCAAGCTTATTTTGATTTTAATATTACCTAAAAATATATTTTTTTAAATGTATTCACATACACAATTGTATGTATGATATATTATTAAAAAGATATTTAATTCATGACTCAAAACATTTATCACCGTTCAGACTATTCACACAAGCACACACTTACAGACACACATTCACCCAAGCACACACTTACCAATACACATTCACCCAAGCACACACTTACAGACACACAAGCACACACTCACAGACACACGCACACAGACACACATACCCAAATACTCAAACAGTGCTGAAAATATAAAATTTAAGATTGTTTTGGACAAAATTGAGATATGATTGATCTACTTGTGAAAGATCTGATTCATATCTTTCATAAAATAGCTGTAGGTATCAGTATTGTGTACAAGATTTGGGGACGATGCAAGGTGGTTTTAAAAACAAAGGGAGAGATAGATAAATGGTGACAGAGGGGGAGGGAGAGATTGGGAGAGAGAGAGGGGGGGGGGTGGTCAATATGTGTAGGTATTTGTGTTTCATGTTCCACCAGAATTTAAAGCTATAAAGCTACCTAGTTCACAGAGTTGATAATAGCCTAGATAATAGAAAAAATGGGCAACACCCCAGTATAACAATACAATATAGTTATTCTGTGGGGAACAATAACAAAAACCTATAAATTTAGAAAAGAAAGGGAAAAAACCCACACCCTTTTGATGTAATAATTTTGTCTAAAATCAACTAATGACAGCTCAGATAATCATTCACAGCATAGATCACATTGTTTGTTTCATTTCACAGCATTCTCTTTTTATATATTACCTATTTCAGCTTTTTAAAATGATATATATAATATGATGTTTCCTTTTTCTTCTTTCTGCCAATCTCACATCCCTTTCTAAGTCTTTGCGATATAGGGATTTAAAAATCTCAAACAAGTTTTTCCTATAACTATAATTGACAATTCTTTACAACAACTTCTTTTCCTTGAATCAACAAATTGCATTCTTCTCCTCTCTAAACTTTTTCTTATTTCAAATCTGTTAAGATATAATGCTTGATTAATATTTGGTTGTTATATTATATTGCCAGATAATTTCTTTATATTACATATGTTTGTTTGTTTGTTTATCGAATCCCCTTTATACCGCAATAAGCAGTGTAGGGGCCAGCCATATGTCAAGCTCTGA
>JARFNW010138921.1:0-10571 GCA_031763155.1 Dirona albolineata | reverse complement strand
CATGTGTAAGGTGATGAGTGGTGTTAGTCCTCATTGTCATTTGGATTTACTTCCATTTGTCATGTACACCCTTCAGAACTTGACACATGGCTGGCCCCTACACTGCTTTAAAGTATTAAGGGGACTCGATAAACAACAACATTATTATCATTATTATTATTATTATTATTATCATCATTATTATTATCATTATTATTTGTGTGCATCGGTTAACTTGGGTAATTTAAAATATGTGACGAGAGGTCGGTTTTGTGAGAATCGTCCTCTATTTGAAACGTGATGTCGTCATTGACACGGAATAAACAACATGATAACATTTTGATGGGTATGCGTCTGCATAAGGTGTGGAAATAATGAAAATGAGAAAAAACAAAATTCAGAACAAAAACGTAATCGACCATGAGTCAGTCTCTCTCGTTAAAAAAAAAATGGATTGTGAAGTCATCCATGTAAATTCTGAGTGAAGATAATTGAATATCAATATGCCAATTAGCTGACAATATACAATTATTTCCTTGTCAGTGTTATTTTCAGGGGTGGGGGAAAGGGGGGTGTAAGAGGAAAATATTTCTAAGTTTTGTTTTCATTTTCACTCCGCATCCTGCATTCAACATACCGTTCTATCAAAAGCGATTGCACTCAATACCAGTCAATTGTAAACCTGAATCATAGTAGTCTTGCTTATATCAAAGGATTTTAGTTTTCATAAAATGAAATATGCAATCTTTGACATTTTTTCTTGTTAATTATTGATTATTGAATGGCATTTTTATAGCGCTTATCCACGATCATCACCGTGCTTTAAGCGCTTTACAGAGGCACATTTGCTCCGGGAAAGCAACCGAACTCTCAACACGACGCTGCTTAAAATATTGTCTACATGTGGTTGAAAATTTAAAGAGTAGGCAATTGCTATTCAAATATATTTTACGAAATTATTACTATTAACGATTTCAACCCATCGCTTGGAGTCTTATTTGAACACCTCGATTTTGATTTTTAAGGTCATGGAGTCCAGAATGTCAAATAACTTGGATAATTGTATCAAAAGCATTACTAAGATTGATGTCGGTGGCCGAATGGTTAGGCAGCCAATCTCGAGATCAGGTTTCAAATTCAGTTAAAATGTCGAAAAATAATTAAACCTTTTATTTGAAACGGAATTAATTTTGTTGAAAAATTCAAGTTTACAGAGGCACTAAGGTCAACAGCGCTTCACAATCGTAGTGCATGTCCCTATGTAGCTATGTAATGCCCTCACTGCTTTATTTAGCTTGCAATTAAATAATGTCTATTACCTCAGATCTATTTATAGATAACATTAATCAAATTGATCACTGACACCCAATCAGTGCACTCATACACAGTATGCAACAGCTTTTAATGACAATTATGTTTTTTACCACTCTATTTAAGTACTCAATGGACAAGAACAGAGCCTTTAGTAGAATACTAACTTGAAAAACAAAACAAAATGTAGGTACAATGTAATAAATTTATTTTCATGCTTAAAACAACACATAACATTAGCACAAATCAAATACAAAAATACTAAATAGTTTTGATAAAGGTATGTGTCAATATTTGCATTTAGATAACGAGTCTTACGATTACTGGTTCTGATGAGCGAACCTTTCTTCCCCTAAAAACATGAGTCATTTTTCAATTAACACTCTATGCCATTTATAATATGAATGTGGCTCAATAACTATCTATGCTATACAACTCAATAAGAACCACAAGGGAACAAGAGAATGAAACCTGGAACTAAAATGTTAAAAAAAATAACTCACAAAAAAATACCCCGCACCATAATGATTTTTATTTAATCATTGGAAATAGGTAAAAGTTTAAAAACCATCTCTCCTCTACCAGTCACAGTTTCAAATCTTAAAAAGGAAAAAAAAACAAAAACACTAAAATTTAGAAAACAACATTTTTTTAAAATACATGAGCATTAAAAAGCCTTTATCTATGTTACATGTTTCAGAGGCTATATTTCACTACACTCTTGAAGCTATGATGAATCTATTGTAATCACATATTAACCCTTACGTTGCCACCTGTTTTCATGGAAAATCTGAAAAATCACACACGTTGAGAAAGAAGAAAAAAAGAAACAACTTTACGCTGATAGACATTCACTTTGCCTAAGCTGTCATCCAAATCTGAATTGTGGGGATAAACAAGAGTATTTGTGGTTTATTGCTTACTATTCACAATTTCGAGTTTGTTGTATATAAAAACAAAAAATGCAATTTAAAAAATGAGTCAAAATGATGAAGATTGTGTTGGAAAAATTAACTAGATAGTGAAAGTATGCAGATTACAATTACAAAGGGAAGTAGCTCGTAATATTCAATCACACAATACTTTTCTGTATTCACATATTCGGTTTATCATAATTTCGACAACACTAGAAGTCGCCAAAAGGAAACGCAATCAGAAATACGACCATTGGCAACGCAAGGGTTAAATAATATTGTTGTTGCTGAACATGCCAGAGGTCAAAAAGGTTTTGAGAGCCTGATTGGCTCCATTTTTTTTAAATTATCAGGTAACACACAATTTGTAACACATTTTCTATTCATAAATTATAGAAAGCTGTGAATCATTCCGAGTGAAAATTTCTTGAAAGAACCACCCCACCCCCTTCATTTTTTTAAACCCTAAATTAGCACTGATAGTGATAGTACAGGTTCCAACCTGAAATTTCAAGTGTAAATGCAAAAGGGGAGAGGTAGACACAAATTTACAACAATATAGTGTTTCTTTTCTTGTGCACTTTATTTATTATTTTTTGCGAGTGGAACAAGAGATTTTCTCCTCAGAATTGCAATGACAACTGTTGGAAATTCATTGCTGAAGGATGTAACACATAGTGAACTCAAATTGCAAAATGAATCACTTTAAAAAAGTAATAATTATAAGCGGAATAAAATACAAATTATATGTGCAAATTGATGGAAGTAGAATATTTCAATTCATTTTCTTCAACAAATTGAAAAAAAATAAACGATTTTATACTCCGATGAAGATGCTGTGAATGCGAACCATGATTCATTTATTTCTACATCTTTTACTTATAGTAATGCAACTTCACAAGCTCAACCAACCATGATACACAATAATGTATATGAATATGAATTCTACAAGGCTTGAGATAACCGGATGAACAATAAACTCTTCTATCCTTCTCGAAACTGGCAGCAGGCCCCTGACAATGATGAACATTCTTTTATATAATGAACAACGATCTAAGTGGTTGAAAACATTTATTTCCTTATCCATCATAATTTACCATCATTCAGACGAGTATGTGAGGTCTGCTTTAAATATTGCACTGGGGCATCACATTCTTTCTACTTCATTATTCTCATTATGAGTAGTATTAGGCTCCTCACAGACATCTAAACTGCTTTCAACAATACTCTCAAAATTTCAAGCACCTATCTTTGAGTAGTATTAGACTCCTCACAGACATCTAAATAGCTTTCAACAATACTCTCAAAATTACAAGCACCTATCTTACTTGTGAACACAACAACCACATTATTTTACTCAATTCTTAACATAATTTTCGAATACATTCCAAATGTATTATCACTCTCACCAATGATACATCAGACTGTTATAACGTCAATGATTTTAAGTTCTTATAACCCTACAAATACCATGCTTAAACCTCAAAGAAAGACTTTTTACAAAGAGGATGACTTACTAATATATTATTGCTAACCTTAATGGTGGTAAACTTCCAGATGTTATTCTCTTAGCCTCTAGATGGAGACAATTTTACAAACAAACAAATCAAAACAATTTTCAAAATGCTGTTATCACATTTATATTAATACACAAACTTTTTTCCAAATTCATAGGATATTTAAAACCTCACATTTTCTCCACAAAAATACATTAAACATTATCAAGAACACATTACAAATGTGTACCATAAAATGCGAAAATCATCCATTTTCAACAGGTGCACCATTTTAAAAACTCCACAACTTGAGATTTACAAAAAGTAATAGGAGTTGAACAACCGCTTAAAAATAATAATTGTACAAAAAACATTCAAATTCACTTTCTCAACAACAAAAATATTCCAAATTCTGTCAACTCATACATTCATATCTTTTTCAAAATCAAAAAATATCAGTCTGAATGACGGAGGCATTATGAAGTTAAAACATTGTTTTTTTAAATGCATGAAATTCATGTAAAACTACCGCAGCTTGTTAGGATCATCCATTCTATACATTAAATATATTATAAAAGTAAAAGACTCAGTGTGAAATAATGGCATAATTTGATTGCGAATGTCTACTTGATCATGATTCGAAGATACTGCAAAGCATTGTGGGCGGCATTGGCGTGAGCCTCATCCATAACAGGGCCGGTACCCTGGCACACAGCAACAGGGACGGTAGACAACTGCACCAAGCACTGGTTCAAACCTAGATCAAACAGAATGAAGGAAGAGGAAAAATTCAGGTACATCATAAATATTTATCTCAGCAATAAATTTTTATTCACCATTTGTAAATGATCACAATCTCCTGAATTAATGCACTTGAGACTTAAACGGGTTCCTATTTAAATGATGCTAAATTTCTCCAAAATAGGTCCAAAATACATTGTGGCCTTAGTGATTTTCTTTATTTCTTTATCATTTCCTTTCCACCTTTCAGTGTAAGGTAACCTTAGTGACTTGCAAGCCATAATTGATCAATAAGGCACATCAAACATTTCTAGCCTCAATTTGTGGTTGCAATTATGGTAGACAAAGAGTTTTTTAAAAAGGAAAAAATGGTGAGGTACGGCAGGAAGAAAAAATAAAAATAAGAGGGAACAATGCCGCACACAAAGCTCAGGTTTAAGTATAGTATTATCTTTTTAAATCTATAAAAGAAAAAAATTGTGAAAATAGTCTCAAAAACCATAGTCACATTGCACTAAATCATGAATTAAAGCAAATAAATTTTCCACAGGCCACAGGCACAGGAAAGAAGGAAATAATAAACACTAAAAATACTAACAAGAAAAGTTTCAAAACAAGGATTTGCAACCAAACGAAAAAACCCTCTGAGCATTTAGTCAAGTCTAAAATTAAATCCATGGATAATTGGAAATCTTGCTCCCATTGAAATGACTAAACCATAGAATTCTAACAATCCAAGGATCCATTGAGACCCCTGAGCTCAGGAATAGTAAATTGTGTGTGCAAATCAGAAACAGAGAAGGTCAGGTTGAACATTTAAATCATGAGAAGAATATCTAATGGGATTAAGAAAGGAGCAAGCATGAAAAAGAAATGAAACAAAAGTCACCAAACATACCATTTGTACTTTTATCTTTGATGTCAAAATACTGCACTTCAAATCGCTGAACTTCAGCAATCTCTTGCAACATTTGACAATAGTTTGTGGTCGGCGTTGATACACTCTGGCCATTGGGCCTGATCTGTTTCCCTCCAGCAGCCATAACTTTTTCATAGAACTTCAAAATTTCCTCAGAAGACTGTTGATTCACTGATTTGTTTTTGTTCCTCTTTATTGAATACACTGACTTTTTGAAACCCTCCTGAAAAAGCAAAGTCAATCAAATCACACTTTAAATATAAAAAAAAAGAACAGGCACAAAACCCACATTATATACTGGGATAATGTACTGAGCAACAAAAGAAACGCATCACTTTTTGAAACGCTGTAACTTGCACCATAAAATGGGGAAACAAAAATTCTATTGCCAGCAAGACAGTTCCTTCAATTGCCAAATCCAGCAATATATATGATGAAATTATTTTACACTGGTGACAGACTATCTTAAAAACAAAAACGTGTCAAAATTCAAGATTACACAAAGTTGAATTTATTTGTGACTCATCACTTTTGAAATATTTTGACAATACAAGTATGCATTGGTACTGCACTTCAATGCATCACAGAGAGAAAATAATAATCTATGTTTATGCTAAATGTCTTCTTTTTTTTTTAAGTGATAGAAAAAAAGTTATATCAAGTTGAACAATTTCCCAAAAAAATGTGTGAGAGCAGGGAAAGTTAACACACAGAATGGGTGAGAACAGGGGAGGATAAGTAGGTCAGGTGGGTGATGCAAAACGCTTAACAGGATCAAACAATACATGAAGTGATTGTCAGAACAAACAGCTTTAAATCATAATTACCAATGGTATATCCTCTTCCTCATCTGAGTCCTCCAGTTCTTTTTCCACGCTTTTGTCTGAGGACAATGACTGAAGCATAGCCAACATTTTTGCAGCTGCATCACGCTTTGCTGATTTTTTGGATCTACCAGTTCCTGTAAAGAAGAGGGGGAAAAAATATAAATAAATTTGTAAATAAATATTCAAATTGTTCAATATCTTTCACATGTAATTAAAGGAGACGCTGTGTCCCAGTGGATAAGATAATTAATTCAAGTGGTAGGGTGGGTTTAAATCTTGTTAATAAAACTTGGGCATGGTGCTTCATTCTGTGTGATAGCCTCACTCTACTAAGTTCACAGTTAGGAGAGTACCATTACATGCAATAGACCAACATTCCATCAACTTCACATAAGTGAAACCATGGTAAGCATTTGCTCACAAACTAAAACCTTATCATTTATATTTCAACAGGACTTTTTTTTACGTTTTCAAATATTTATTACCAAATATGAACATTACATGCACTGCTACAACACATTTTTTTTTTCTACATAAACGAAAAATACTGCACCAGGTGCCGTAAATCAAACAATCTAAATATAAACTTCATAGTGCAATGTGAAAAATTGAAGTTATCAGAAAATTAAATCACATTACATTGCAGAAAACATTCTCAAGTTGCATTGTCCTCACCCTTTTCAGTGTATTTCCCTAATTTGATGTTGCAGATATATTCCCTGGCATGAGGAGGACCTTGTTCGTTGACAAACTCATAGACTGGAGGTTTTAGTAGCTTCTTTTGTGTGAACTCTTGCAATTCTCCAACAGGATGTCTTGCGTCATCCTCTTTATCAGGGGATACTTGCACTGGACTTCTATTGAGAAAAAACAATCACCACAAATATCAAACAGCATCAGCAAAAACCTGTCGTAAAGACAAAAATTGATATCTTCAGATACAACGTACATGGCTACTTATATAATATTATAACTCTGGTAAATATCTGTCCTCCTTTGCCATCAATATTTTAAAAAACCCAGTGAAGTGTACTTACTAAAAACACAAAGGGTGACAATACATCAGCCAGTGCCCTGGCTGAAAATAGATCATCCCTATCATTTGTTATGCTAATGAATGTGAAATGAGCATAAATATATTACTTCCTGAGATGTGTTTTGTAAGTATGCACATGATAATTCTAAGTTCATTTTCATTCAAATTATGATCCAAAATAAGATTAACAGATGGGCAATGCAGAGGAATCAAAGTTTTAAAATAGCACTTACATGTCATTTTCTTCCTTCAAGATATTATCATCATCCTTCATACCCATGATTTGGTTCAAAGCACTCTGGGCTGCAGCATGTTTTGCTTTCTTTTTACTTGATCCTAGTAATACAAAATCAATAATACCATTTAATGACCATATCAGTAATTCTGCGAGGAACAAGAAGCTAAAAATGACAACATTATATAAACAAAAACTCTTTCATATCATAACCCTGCCTGTGGTAGGAGTCTTAAAATTAAAAGTACAACATATGTATATGTACAAATGTTTTTTTATAAATAAACCATATATAATAAATATATGCTTTAATCAAACAAAAATGAAATCCATGTGCAGCACAAAGGTAAACAGTAAAAGATTCCAGGTTCTCATATTTGCTAATGGGACAATTTTGGAAATTTAAAAAATGAGTTCCATTGATCCCAAACAGCATTGCTTGGTTTCAATTAAGATATTGTTAATCATGAAGAATTTTTTTCCTTCATAAATATGGCTTTTAAAAAAATATATAGTTTTCGCATTTAGCTAAAGAAGGGTGAACACAAAATATTCTTGTTATTGTTAGTAGTTGTTTTCCACTCAAAGCATTGTCATGTCGGGGTTTTAGTTATTTTGGGTATTTTTTTTAAATCCAGAGGGAGAGATTGTCATGCTGCAAACTGACTGAGTTCAACCGACACACAAACAAGAATCTATTTTTAGCATGATAATAATCACCACTGCACCTGTGTTTTCATACTATACTTCTGTGTGCATGTACACAAAATATGATGACAGAATTTGTGTTCAGAAAATGCTGTTGGTTCACCACATGTTCACAAGTCTTTCAGATAACTATTCAGAATTTCTAATCGGAGAAGTCGTGCAAATCAGAAGGGTTTTATTATGAGACTTTATATTTTATGTAATCGTTGCACTCTACGTAGCAGCTGCATCCAATAAAATTTCATCATTGTCTGTTCTAAATTAATATAAATTGATACTGTATCATAATGGATGAGCTTATATATATATGAATTTATACAAATTAACAACTTTTCAAATAACAGTATTTATCTATAATAGGAAAGATCCGATTCAATTTCAATGTGAAACTTAACTCATTACCCAATGCCTGTGTAAAATACTAGTATATATATATAGTTGTATATATATATCTATTAATTTATTTTCTCAACAAAATCAGAGCCATACCTTTCCCTGTAGCAGACACACTCTCTCCAACAGATACCCTTACTATGAAGGTAGGTTCATGCACTGCACCTTCATTTGCAATGAGATCATATTGGGGCGTAACAGCATGCTTGGTAGCATATTCCTGAAGAACAGTGATGGGAGTTTTACCAGATGAGGCCGACATTCTGTTTCAAGTAAATAAAAACATACATTTTCAAATGAAACCTTTCCATTAAAACACCTTGGTCTGTTTCGCTGCACAGCTAAAACCAAAATTAAAATACTAGGACATGAAATTTAGAAAGAGACTTGACAGAATGAACATTTTAATTTGAGAACATTTTTCGTCTCCATTTGTTGAGAGCCATGTTACACAAGAATCGAGGTAGAAACTAGAATTCAATCAATTAATTTAGGGGTTTGCGGCCGTCATATAATATATTGCAGGGACATGCCATCACAAAATCCATATCAATATCATTCTGTCATTATATTTCCCTTAAAAATGAATTTGAATCTCTCTTAAAATGTTCTTTCACACTTATCTTTTATATATATTCTATATTCTTAAACGTACAATTAGTGCCCCAAGCCTTAACAAGTTTGTTTATATTCCATGATACTCGTCTACCATTCAATAGTGTAGAATGCAATGTTCTGTCTCATAACACAGGAAAGTACAGAGTGTGAATCATGACAGAGTGAGACAAAGTCAGTCAGTGACATTAGTCATTAGTATTAGTGACAACAAATTTTCTGATAAAGATGTAAGAATAATGTCTTCATTCATGTTCCGGTCTCATGGAATGCTTTCTTAGACGGGGGAGGGGGGAGCCTTCATGCATGTCTCATCATACTCATAGAATTAGAATCTTCTTTCTATCCTCCTCTTCTCTAGTCTACCCTCGCTTGACTCAGACTGATGAACTATGAACTGAATGCCTGACTCACTGGTGGACTGGGAGCTTTTATTACTTTTTCCACAGTGAGTCTTGACCATTCTACTACTACTACTATTCCTACTACTATCTAGTGCTAGAGTACTTCACACAGCACATCGTCTATTATATCAACTAACACTTACACACGCACTCTCACAGTTGACAATGACCAGTGACAGTGACTCTGCTGACAGTGACAGTCAGCAGAGTCAGACAACAAAGAATGCCTAACAATGAACAAGTATTCTGTCTTTAATTCATTTGAAATTGGGCACAAGGTAAACAGCTTAATAACAATTGAAAGTCGAAGTCAGACTCCAGATTTATAGAAAGTCTTTAGCCATTCCCTTGCTTGGCTAGGGTCTGCTACCTTCGACTTCGACTTGGGCCTTTTCTTTTTGTTGTGGGACTGAACTGGTGGGGGGGGTTCACATTTACCAAGGAGTGTTTTTTCAGGCTTTAGATTCTGAGAAAAGTCGAGTTCTCTTTCATAAGGTTTGTGCTTTATGATTTATGGATTAAATTTATTTCATTCAGTTGGCAATCTATATGTTTTACAATCTTTGAATAACTGAAAATATATACATTTATGGAGTCGACAATGGAGATCGCCTTACCTGAAAAGTGAAAATCGCCGGCTTAAACAAAACAGGTCGTTCAAGGCAGAAGAGTTACACATCATGAGAAAATTATTCGGCCTCATTCTTATTATTAGTCTTTCGTCGTTTATGCTAAACAAGACGTCGATTTATTAAATTATATTAAACCATATTTGTAAGTGACGTGAAGAGAAACAAATACATTTGAATATTTTTGTTATGCAACACTCATTAATTACATAAAGAGAAAAAAAATGCAAACTAATTCTTTTTTATCATCTCGCATCTGAAATCTAGGCAACAAGGTAAATTACCATGGGGTAGACCAAAGAAAGTATGGCAAGAAACAATATCAGAGGTGATAGAAAAGAGGGGATGTAGGTATTTGGATGCA